>CAUYRH010018333.1:0-15893 GCA_963574655.1 Perodicticus potto
ATAGTGATTAAAAGGCCATGAAGGCTATGTTAAATAGTTTAATGAAAATATTTTAGATTGTATATAAAGTCAGCACATTGTGCCCCATGATTGCACCAATGTACACAATTATGATTTAATAAAAATTAAAAAAAAAAAAGATCACTTTTGTGCTAATTTCTCTAGGTCTTTGTTATAAATACAGTAAATGAGAAGCATTCAGTTCAGTTCAGTTCATTAAAATATACCAGGGAGGAGGGCTGAGGCAGACAGTCTTCTGTAGAGCTGGATTAAGAAGAAAGAGAGAGAATAAATTGAGAGAGAGATGGTTGGGAAGACCTGAGCTGCTGTCCCAAGAAGAGTGGAAATTGTATTGTCAGCTCTGTTACAGTCAGCTATCCCCTGGGACTGCCATACATTTGCAAAGTCATAACAAGTGATAGGTTGTTTTGAAAAAAATTGCCCATACTGTCAGCAGTGCTTAAGTGACCTACGCTCAGATACAATGACAATCTTCATAATAATGTATATAGATATATAATTTTCCCTCATTACAATATCATTGTGTCCTACATTATCTGCCTTATAGGATGGACTCAGAAGTCTAACTGAACAGATGTCCCCATAGAGTGTTATTCACTCAGTGATGTAGCCCCCACCTATGTTCTCATTCAAAGAGAGGGCTGAGAAATAGAAAGCAATGAATTATTTTCAGAGGCAAGTGAGGAGGGAGTGGGTGAAAAGGATCCTAATTCCTCAGAATTTGAATAGTATGATAAGTATTGTTTTATTACAAGGACAAAAAAATGAGCCTTCACTGAGCTGCTTACATACATTTAGACAATGGCTTAAAATGTAGTGTAGATCCAAGCCTATAGTGTGAGGAGAGGAGAATGAGAAATTTTTTCCATAGTTGAGAATTTTTTAGCTAGTGGAAAACAAAGCTGGTGATTTAGTGATTCATGTTTATTTGAAATTATTCTCATCTGTCCCTATTCTTTATGAAAAATACGCTGTAAAATAAATTTCAAAAGTAGATAATTATTTGTTTCATAATCAGAACAGGGGGATTAGATTAGAGTTGGAGAGGGCAGAAGGACAGCAGTGCCTACAGGGCAAGAAAGATAATGGAAATAGGTCAGAGCATCTGAAGGAAGACTTGGTAAGAGGGTGGAGCCGAAACTCTGGGGAGCCCACACCCTGTCTGAAGACATTTTGATTCACTTAAAAAAAATTCAGCCATGAAAAAACTAACTGCAGGCCTTTTTAAACCCAAGACCAAACAGCTGGTAAAGTCTATGTTCATAAAATCTAATTCCCTAAAACCCCAGTGAGCACCCTCACAAAGGTCTTTGGCATAGGAACAAAGAAAAGTGTCAGGAAGACTTTGTCCTATATAAAATTATAGCAAAGGTTAGTTTTCATATGTTTGTCACCTAAGACAATGCTGTTTACTATAGATTACTGCACTGTTTATCATCTTATAAAAATTGATTACTAATAACCAATGATACACTTTCTAAATACTGTATCAAAAGGGAGTTTTTTAAATTACAGTAAGTGTTGTTAACCTGGCATCTGTGATTCCCAGGACATTGATGCAAACTCGTGTGTGGGCATGTACACATGCTCACATTTGCACATGTACCCCTACATTTGCGTGTGTCAGTCACTGCATCTACATGTACATTTTGAAAGATGTTTCAAGCCTGTCCGCTGTGCTACAACCTCACAGGGAAAAGAGAAACATTCATAAAGAGCAAGAAATCAGAGATAATTCTTAACAGGCAGATCAAGCTGTGGGCAGAAGTGTGGCCTGCCAACATTCAACCATGAAGGATGTTCTTTGATGACAGAATTTTACCCGTGAAATATTAAGATGAATAAGATGTGTCTTCAGTCTTGGAAGGGCACTGGCAAGACAATGGCAGGAGCTTAGGCGTGGGACCAAACTCACTAGACCGAGGCACATGGCCTTCCTTAAACGGGGCATGACAAAGTCTAAATTACTGTGAGTGGATTGGAGCCCTGTGTAGCAGCAGAATTGGCTTTGTGCCCGAATCCTAAAATCTTTGTTTGAGAAGAAGACTGCCTCTGAGTGAAGGCACTGTAAGAAGAGGTGGTTTCAGTGATGCCCAGTGAGGGAAACAAGATGCTGATCTGTTCTGGAAGGTAATCAGGTGAAAAAAAAAAAGATGAATTTTAAATACACAAACTAAGGAAGCAAGATTTACTAGTGTCTACTTGGTGCTGGCAGGTTAAGACATGCTTCATGTCTGCTACCTCATTTAATCCACTCAATGAATGTTATCTGGAAGCACAAACATGAGAAGTTTTTCCTTTGTGACTATAAACGAATTCAGTCCATTGTTAGTCCTCAGTTTTTCTTCAAGTAACGAAAATAGCATCCCTGTATTTGAGACAAGGATAAAACTTCTCAGAGTATCAAAGTTGCCCTAGATTAGTAAACCTCAGCAAAGGAAAGGTGTGCATGCCTCTCTGAGAAGAGCTGGGGATGTAGTTATAAAAGGCATGCACAATATAATACAGTTTTTTTTTTCTTGAGGTGAAATTTAAGTTTTTGTGTGAGTAGTATTATTATACCTATCTTGAGTGTCTTGCTTGTACTGTATTACATCATACCTTTGTTTAATTCTTAATAAACTGTTCACTTGTTAAAAAATAAAAAATAAGGCATGCACAATATAATACAGTTTCCAACCAAGTTTGTTTGGGAATACAAACAAAGAAGAAATACATAAGAGATAGACTGCTTTCTCAAGGGAGAGAAGAGTATTTCCCTAGTGAGGTTTGTCTGTGTAACTGAGACACGTGAGATCTTTCTGTGATTTCTTACAACTTGCTGGGACACCAAGGCAAATTAAGGCAACAGGGCCTGGAACACCAACCCTTCACCAATGCTCCTGAAACAAGACCCCTCTGCCACAGATAAGCCCACCAACAAGAGATCACAGTCTAAGGCAGTGGTTCTCAACCTTCCTGATACTGCAACCCTGTAATATAGTTCCTGTGAGTCACAACCCACAGGTTGAGAACCACTGGTCTAAGGTAATCCTTCAGTAAGCACATTAATGCCTTCTTTCTCCAACATCAGGAAGGCTCTATAAAATGAGCACACTTATGGTGCATCTTAGAAGGGACAGGTGAAACCTACTAAATGTAGAACACAAATGTTTTCACACAATACACAAGAAAATCCCATGAAGGTTATGTCGAACGGTTGGATGAAAATATTTCAGATTGTATATGAAGCCCGCACAATGTACCCCATGATTGCACTAATGTACACAGCTATGATTTAATAAAAAATAAAAATTAAAAAAAAATGAGTTTTCCAAATAACCAATGGTTACCCATTAAGATTTAAAAAACAAAAAGGAGGAAGGCAGTCAATGTGTTGGTTTCATACCTTTCTGAGATGTATTACTCATGCTGTTGAACAAAAAGTGTTTGTTACTTTGCCTCTTGCTTATCACTCGTGATAATCAATGTGACCATCAATCATTGGCTTAGGATGTAACCTCTTGGTGTGCTCCTCTCTTTTTGTGTGGACCAGCAGGGGTCTGCTCACAGAGTTTAGGCACCAGCTCATCTCACTTATCTCCCTGTGAATAAGCAGGAGCAAGACACGGTGGGTGAATGTCAAAACTTTTATGGTCATTAATTCAAATCTTGTCATTTTGTAGACCTATCATCTAATACTCTAAAGGTTAAGACCTGTGCAAGGTCACACATGAATTATAATAGAGTTGTATCTCACTTAGTATTTGCAGTTCATAAAGAAAGAAAAAGTGTTGTTTAGTCAAAATTGCCCTGATAAAATTCTTAAATTATTCTTTAAACATAATATATATGTTCTCTGTACCATGATTATTAAAGTCATTAAAGTGTGAGTACTACAGAGATAGATTGAAAACAAAAGAAAAGGGAAAGTCTACAGGCAGATTATTGTCTCTTCAAACCATTTGCCTTTAAGATAACCATCAAATCCAGTGAATGAGAAATGGAGAGAAACTTTTCAAGTGTTCTTGCTTCTATATGAAATTTTCCCACTTGGTTTCAGTATGCAGCCTCTATAACCTTACTAAATTTCAATTGATTGGTCACTCCTCTGAAGATTAAAGGGTTAGGTTCTAAAGCTCAGATGTTAAATGCACCAATAATACAGCTCCACTCTAGGGATATAGAGTATGTGGGGATATACATGTATACACCAGTCCTGGCTCCCTCTTCAGCATTTTTTAAGTTACAGCCCACTACCTCCTTATTAGGCAAGAGTCCATGAATATGACTCGAAAAACAGGAAAAACAAAAAGACTTCTAGCAACCGTTTTAGTAGTGATCTAGTTTGCATACTTCCTCTTTCCTTTTGTTCCCTAAGTGACTAAACTTGCTCTATAAGAGAGATAGGAGTAAATGTGAAGGTTTGTGAGTTACAGTCAGTCATTTTCAGTAGCATCTTTGGTAACATTTTTTTCTCTCATATACATATGGTAAAGCAACACGTAATGTTCCAGTGATTGTGATTTCAAATCTAAAGTATTATTTGTTCATTCCTGAAACCTGAAACAAACATCTGGTGGTTAATGCTTTGAGAAAAAAAGTATATTAGTGCATTACCTCTGTCTGTGTTTCAAGATCATGGGCAAAAACAGGTAGATGAGATTAAGCCACAAAAGTTTAAGGTGGTTCATTTAATTAAAAAAAAAAAACTAGCCTTTTACATTCCCTTTAATGGAGAGAATAGAGGCAATGCAATAGTCCTTTTCTTTTTTTTTTTTTGACAATGCAGTTGTCTTGACGGGCCTCTTCCCTTCTGCCTCATCTTGCAATTAGATATAAACTATATCTAGTATATGTCCTCTCACTGGAAACAAAAACGCATGTTTTCTTATCTCTATCCCGTATATGCTCAGAATTATTCTGGTTTGTAGATACTAGAATGAATCAGGTTCATGTTATTATGCATTTTTGTTCATTAGAATTAGATTTCCTACATTGAACCTCTAATTTTTCAAATTTTATTAAGATTTATGCCACCTCACACTTTCTATTTAAAGACAGCTCTTGGCATAGAATTTGAAATAAAGATGTACTGACCATTTTGCTAGGTTCATTTTAACAAAATGTTTTGGAAAAAAGTTTATTTAATCAGGGAGTATGTTAGTTTACTAGGTGATGCTCCTGGTGTGCTTGTCTCTTTCTGTGTGGACCAGCAGGAGTTCTGCTCACAGAGTTTAGCCTAATACCAGAGACTGGGCGGCTTAAACAACCAGAGCTCATTTCTCAGGTGCTAGGGGATGGAATTCCCAGATCACGTGAAGTCCAGCTTCTCCAGACTTTGGCTCAGAGGCCTCTCCCTTTGGCTTAAGGATGACTGTCTTCTTGAGGATGTCCTCAAATCGCCTTCTCTCTGTCCTGTGTACCTCTGATGTCTCTTCATCTTCTTAAAAGGAAACTAGTCAGACTGGATTAGGACCATCCCCATATGACTTCATTTAATTCTAACTACCCTTTTAAAGACTCTATCTTGAACTATAGTTACACTGGGCATTAGGGCTTCCAAATATGAATTTCAAATTTTGAGGTAAGACAGTCTGCAACAGGTAGTAATGCTATGAACCAAAGGTTCTGGAATATCTTCCCCTTGAAGAAAAAGTAAAATTTCATGAAGGAAGGTAATAAAGCTATGATTTCCATGTGGTATTAAGTTATTCAAAATTTAAATGTACATGTGTATCGCTTATGAGAGATATTGTTTATAAGTGAATGAGTAAATGAGCAACCTATTAGTTCTGGTTTTTGACCTATCTTAGTAGAACTCACAAGGATTTAGAAAAGGGACAGCCAGGGAGACTAGCAACTCAAACATATTGTTTCCCAGAAAAGGAAAGATCCGGAGTAAGAAATGCCAGAAGAGACTTCAAGGGGGCATAGCTCAGGGGCAGATCATTTGACTGCAGATGAGACGGCTATTCTTGCATCTATTCTGGGTTCAAATCTACAGGTTCAGTTTTTATTCTCTGGAAATATGGCTTCCATATTTGAAACAAGCCTGAGTCTTACTTAAGTGGCTCCGATATGCAGAGCCACAGACTGAGGCACTTTAGTCATAAACCCACAATAAAACAAAGGAAGCTGCAACATCAGTGCACAAATACAAGTAGGGGTATCTGTACTCCTTCATGAAGACACACCAGTTTTCTTAGAACATAATTTTATGTTCTAAAGTTGGATCATTTGCAATGTTCCCATTTCTGACTTGTTCTTAATGCTTTGGATGAGGGTTGCTGGATTTAACAAATAAACATATAGGGTATCCAGTTAAATTTGAATTACAAGTAAACAATGCATTGTTTTCATAGAATAAACATGTCTTATTCAATATTTGGGACATACTTATACCAAAAATAATCTTTCATTGGACACAGTTGTACTAAAAAAATTGTTATTTTTCTGCAACTCAAATTTAATTGTAGGTCCTGTATTTTGGGTTCAAGAAGGAATCCACTCCCTTTGTCCCTCTCCGTACACCAGCAGCCTCATTTAAGCTATTACCAAAAACTCCATAAATTTACTTTCCTGGTCTTAATTTGGTGCAGCTTTTAACCTCTGGGCCAACACATGAAAACTCAGGCTTCAAGTTCCCTTTCATTATGCTGCTTTGATAGGTGGTTACAGACACTCTATGTTAAAAGTCAAGTTTTACCCAACTTTTCCCCCTAGGGTGAAGTATTTACATCTTGATTTCAGTGCCCCATAATGTTAATATGATCGCATAAATAGACCCTAGGTGCGTTATTATATGGTGAGAAATCTCTAACCCTTTAGATCTCTAAACCCTGGCCTCAGATTGCTCACCTGTAAATCAGGGGGTCAGAATCAACGTGTATTCCCCAAAGTTCCCGCTGACAATTCCAGGCTATGAGTCTGAAATGAGAGTTCTGTTGATGCTCTCACGTGCCTTGTGAAACCTAAATTGTTTCCATTGCGGAGTAATCCTTTTGCTCTTTAAGTCGTGTTTGGATTATTTAAATAAGTAAGGTTTAGATCACTCCATTTACAGCTTCACCTTTAAAGATATTTAACCTAAGTTCCTCAAAGGGCAAAGAATGTACTTTATATTTCTTTCCATTCCTCCTCACCCTACCACCAAACTTTGCACACAGTGGGTGGTCAGATGATGTGATCATCAAAATGCTGATAAATGTGGAAACACTCCCATTTTGGTGGGCTATAATTGTCGAAAATAATTTTTCTGTGAACTTAGGACAGGCATCAGGGAACCGCTCCTTGTTCTCTTCTGCCATCTAGTGGCAACAAGGCTGCTCTCCTCCGCTCAGCTCTCAGTGCCAAACGGCAAAGATTTTAAAGATTATAAATCAAATGGATGAATCGTTTTATTCTTGTCATTACAGTAAAAAGGGATATATAGAATGTTTCAACAGATAAAATGTAATAAATGTTAATAAAAGTTAAGTGTAACACAGTGACAGACTTTAATACTTGCACGTTGCCTATTAAATGCGTGCACTTTTATCTCTTTAATATGTTCAAATGTTAAATTGAACACTGAAGAACAAAAATATTAACTAGATCAAGGTGTTTGTAAGACAGATTACCCTTGTAAGGTACTCTTGTATACTATTAAAGAAGGTTTTCATTTAAAATAAATATAATCATAGCAGATAAAAAGGGGAAAAAAGAGAATGGAAGTAAATTCTGAAAAGCGTTGAATTGGTAGAGAATGTTTCAATTCTGTATTTAACCTCTTGTCTTCATTAAGATAGAGCTTATTCTCGTTATTATATATAAATGCAATGCGGTGTTTAATGAGTGTTGAATGATATTTAGTTTTAATGTCCCATAATCTGGAACTTTCCTCAAATGGCATAATAGTGGGTTTAATTGTGTGAATCTAAAGTAAAAATAAATTTCTCTAATGAATGAAATAAAGTATTTCTGAAGTGTGACTTATTTCCCATTAAGGCTGTTTTCACTGAATAACTATTACATAAAAAATATTTCTGACATTTTAACATTATTCTGGTTTTCCTTTGATTTCAATTTAAAATGCCAATGCAATTATGAAATGTTTAGATCTTTCTAACAAAAAGCGACTTAATTGGAATGCCACTTTGTTTTTTAATACACTTGTGAGCCAGCTAAGGGAAATGTGCCATTTTTCTTTCCAGGGTGGGAAAATCCCCATAAGGTGGACAGCCCCAGAAGCTATTGCCTACAGAAAATTCTCCTCTGCAAGTGATGCGTGGAGCTACGGCATTGTCATGTGGGAGGTCATGTCCTATGGAGAGAGACCATATTGGGAAATGTCTAACCAAGATGTAAGTGCTACCAATAGTTAAACCACTATTTTGTGAATGTAAACACACAGATGCCTTTTTTCCTCACACAGATTAGCCCTTATTGTCCTAAGAGTGTGCAGGGTCTGAGTTTGAGGAGCTGAGTCACCTTTCCCTCTGAGCAGTATTGGGTTTCATAAAAGCCGGCTGATGAGCTGTGCTGTCTAAGTACCAGATCCATATCGTACATGTGAGACTTCCACACCTGTAGTGCATCATGACTGTGCTCGTACAACAGCCTTGATCTACAAGTAAAACAAGAGAAAGAATAATGTTTATCTTTCATTTCTTCCTGGGGGCAATTCGATGCACCACTGTAAAGAGCAAAGTAATTTAAGCTAGATATTATTTAGGAGAAAAAGAGTGAATGTTTTCAGACAATACGTTCTCAATATCTGTCATCTAGGGTGTCCTATTGAGATATGTGACCTTTACTGCTATCCATTTTGTTTCTGTTTTGTCTATAAAAATGACCCTGGTGTTTGATACTGTTACAGAAAAGGATAGTTCATACATTTAACCTCTATAACCCATTCCCAGGGGTGGAGACAGTAGTGTGAAGATGCAGGTACTCTGACAATGCAAATGAGTGTGCTGTTAGAGCTAACAGGATGTTTTAGTTTCCTGCTTCCTCATTTTGGAATTCAGGCTTTGTCTACTCAACTTGCCTTTCTCAGAGACTTTGATAGTTTCTTAGATGATGATGATGGGAAATCACCTCAAAGGTGACTCTGAATCTTCATAGGTAAAAACAAAGACTATGTAACTATAAATTAATCCCTAAATGCACAGAGAAGAACTATTGCCACATCTCATTTCTTTCTGCCAGTTAATCACTGGAGTAACTCCCACCCACCTCACCTCCTCACACCTTATTACTCCATTATATCTTCGAAATGACTCAATCACAAAGAGAATTTGTACCTTTCTGATGCCAGGCATAGACAACACTGGATTTTGGCTTAGTTGACGATGGTTATTGTTTCTCCCTGCCATTTAGTGTTGCTTTTGAAGCTGACTCCTGCTTAGTCCTGTGGTGTCTCCTGCCTCTGGCCCAGAACTCATGAAGCAGCAGGTTTGAGGTCCAACCTAGTCATTGCTCTTCAAAGCACAATGTCACCATGTTGTTGACATGTTGACAAAGCCAGACCCCCAGAGCATTTGGTCTTGGGAGTAAAGGACTCCATAAGTAGAAACCTCTGCTTCACCTTCAACACTTAGGCTTTATGGGTCAGGGTCCTTGGCTGAAGTTGGCTTTTTATTGGAGGATTTCGTTGGAAAGAATTCAGTTCTATTCCCTGACATGGGGCCTTGTTTGGGCCGGTTCCTGACTGCCTTTCTAACTCTTCCTAAGCTTGCAATTCCAGAAGCAGGAATTTTTCCCCTCACACCCAAAGAGAAATCATATTTGGGATTTTGTTTCATTTTGTTTTTTGTTTTTAACCTGTTATCTAAGGTAGTAGAAGCCCTGTAATCTGTCGCTATAGTTCCTGTTCCCAAGATACTGCTTGGCTACTTATTCTATTTTGATTCGCCTAAAATAGGCCGCTCAAGCAAATCTCCAGAATAAAAAGTCCTTCTCTGGAGGAGTTAAAGTTTTCACTGCATAGGAAAGGCTGTACTTCCAGCACCCTCCTTAATTTTTGTCCCACCTAGTCCTACCTTACCCGATTCCCTGACAAACTTAAAAATCTTTAAAAACTAACTCAAAAGGTTTCTAACTTTACTAATAATATGCCTGTATCAGTAATAAGATCTTGATCGTCCACAGTGACATATATATATTTATGTGTATATTGTATATAATAGTCCTAATATATTCAATTAAAAATATTTATTGAGTGCATTTTCCATTCTGGTAACTAGAGATATAACAGAGAACAAGTATTATACCTAGAAAAGACCCATAAAATTGTCTAGCCCAATCCCTTTGTTTTTTAGTTATAAAACTGAGGCATGGTGAAGTGGCCTGATTTCCCTAGGTTTACATTAGCAAAATGGTTTGTCAGTGCTGTTGGAATAATTTTGATAAACTTCTAGAATAATTCATGGGCAGAGAGAAAAGAAGAGGGGACAATTGTGTCTTTCATAGTCATTTTGCTTACAGTCCATGTAGTTCCCCATGTAGGGCTGATGGTAGCTTGCCTCGTGGAATTTACATTCTGAGGGAGACAGATTAGAAACAAAATTAATAAATATGTGAAAGACCTTGTATATAACATAATAACCACTTCTCTGGGGGGAGCAAAGGAAGAGAGGAGGATAAGAAATGCTGAGGAGTTGATTCAAATATATCATATATATTACAAAATCCTTCATGAATGTAATTCTCTTAAAGTCATAAAAGTCATAATTAGTCATTCTTATTAGGCATTCATAAATAGTCATTCTTATAATAGGATGATACACATACATATAAAGAGCAGTTCCATGACTTTTTCTGTTCCTTTGATTATTGTTCCACAAATTTAGTAACCACAGCCACAGTTATGTGGACGATACCTCAACCATTCAAGTCTCTCTAACTTTTCAAAGTACGTCACTTTCATCACCAGTAAATATAGTAAAGGGACTGGATCAGATGATTTTAAATATACCCTTTTATGGTAACATGCTATGATTTTATACTCTCTGGACAAATAGTTGTCACAATTTTCTCATCAAAGGAATGATTTGAATTGTTTTTCCAATGCTTGGGACTTTCCTGAATTTGTGCAGAGGTGCCTAGAGTTACATAGGACTTCTGCAGAGCAGAGCAGAGCAGGTACTCATGAAGATGCCTGGCCATACGACAGATTTTTTAGGAGCACAGCTTCTGCAGGAAAAAGCTCAACTGTGTAGTTTTCATCATAGACCACTGTGTAAATTGCTCTTAATTACTGCCTACCGTGGTCCAAACTCTGTTGTCGGCCCTTTTCCTGCTGGATCTCAATCAACAGTTTACCCAGCCATTCTGGCCATGTCTATTGATCATCAATGTCCAAGATGACCATTTAGAGAGTGATTTTGTCTATTAAACTTCATTTGGCCACAGAGACTCTATCTGGAACCAAGAGAAGCTACTGCAGCCAGGAACATACTCCCAACATTAAGCCCGTTCTCATTCATTCAGGATTTCCAATGCTCACAATACAAAAACTTGGTTGTTTTTCCAGGCCCAGGTAGGATTTTAAGCTGGTGTATTTTCACAGTCTCACCAAAGAATATTCGAGCAAGAATCTGAGAAAAGGGGGAGAAAGTTGGAGGGGTGTTAGTCAGGAGGAAAAGAAGCCAAACCTTGATGTGCTCAGATCAATACAGACTAGAGGAAAGTAGTAAGAACTAAAGTCTTTTATGTACCTTGTGAGGATGTTTTCCAAGTATAGTAAAGAGAGTTGAAATTCTGTTTAGCGTAACATATTGGAAGTTAGCATATCTATGACAGATCCTGTAACCAGAATTTCTATTTCAAAGCAGAAATAACTTAATCACAAATTTCCTAGCTGCTCTTTCCAAATATTGGCTATTTCCTATTTGTCCTGCATTTCTCATTTATTTGCTCAAAATGTGGCATTATGTTTGATTTTTTTTCTAAGCCAGGTTTACTTTAAATAAGGAAAGTAATGTGATAGACCATACAAATTCAACTATGTTGTGTTTGGATATTTTATATTTTTATTACATTTTGGTGAGTTGAACAAAGCAACAGGCACCATGCATTATGATTTTAAATGAGTTTAGGCAATTTCAAATAATTTTTGTAAAATAGTTTCTTCATTCTGCAGACTGTTGCGTATTTTAATACAATGAACAAATCTGAGTTTGCAGAATCTGTGTTAGTGAATAACATAGTGAGTTTCACGAAGGTCAGAGGTATGTATAATACATTAGGGGAAGGAAATGAGAAAAAACAGTGTGCAGAACCAGTTCATATGAGACCTGACAAAAAGTAATAGTGGGTGCCATCTGTTTAGCCATTCAACAATGACCTCTGAAACATGCCGATCACTGGACCAAGTGGGCACGTGAAATGTGGATGGGGAAGTAGGAAGAACAGTCCTCACTCTCAGAGAACCCACTGTTTAGCAAAGAGGTGAAGTTCTGGCATCTATGAGTCCTACTCCCCAACCCAAATAGACTGCACAGTCATTAAAGATACGGGCTGTGCCTTCTGTCTTCTGTTTCTTACAGCATTGTGTGAACACAACATAGTTATTTTTTGAATAGATAGATAGATATAGATATAAATATAGATATAGATATAGATATGCCAAGAAAGCATGCAGACTCTAATTTCAGGGTTCTTTTGATTATAAATGTCAGAAATACAACTTGAACTAACTTAAGCAAAAATAAGGAAATGTTTCCATTATGAAACTGAGAATACAAGTTCAGTATCGCTGGATCCAATGGATTATGCAGGATTTTTGGTGCTTCCCTAGGTTTGTTGAACTCATTCTCTCTTATTGCCTGAAGTTCCTTTTTGCTTCTTCTTTATACTCTGGAGCTTAGCATTGGAGTTAGTAACCCAGCAGATATGCCAATCAAATTGCAGAGGAGTTTCTGGCTGCTTCTGTTAGGGGCCTGACCAACCCTGCACCAAAATCATGCCAGAGAAATGGATACTGTGATTGGCCCAGTGAGGTTTGTGTGTCAGTTTGTGCCTTCTAAGGTGGGTGGAGCATTGTAATTGCCAATCCCCATAATTACATAGAGTGAGGAGGAAATTCCCCAAAGAAAAGCAGTTGTAGTGCGGAAGGTGTATTATATATTCTGTTTGGGTATACATTGTTTTCAAGAGCAGCTTTACTTATCATAGTATCAAACAGCACCAAAATAGTAACATTGTACATCACTGTATTCTAATGAGGCACCTGATTATATTAGAAAAACCAGTAGAGCTTTAAAACAGGGCCTCTCAATCTCAGCACGATTGCCATTTGGAGCCAGAAAGTTCCTTGCTGGAAGTGGGAAGAGTGGGTTCTGTGCCTCATGGGATATTCAGTAGCATCCCCAGCCTCTATGACTAGATGCCACTAGCTCCCAGTTGTGACAACCAAAGATGTTCTCAGACATGGCCCAGCTTGAGATGAGGGACAAAATCACACCCAGTTAAGAGCCCCTGCTTTACAGCTAGAAAGATCTGGGTTCAAATCCCAGATTACAATTCACTTGCCATAAAATCTTAGTCAAATGGTTTAAGCTTTCTGAGATATTATCCACAGTGGGATTCAAATTAACTAACTACAGAATTTGAAGGATTTAGAGATCATGTATGTAAACCATCTGGAACATAGAAGGCGTTTAATTAATTAGTGGAAATAAAACCTTGCAATTTCTGAATTTATTATGAGCCCAATATTTTACATTGTTATCTCATTTAATTTTAAAGCTAATTTTCTGAGTTAGCTAACTATGTTACTTCCATTTCTAGATAAGAGAGCTGAGGCCTAAAAAGTATGAGTAACTTACCCAAGGTTACACATCTAGTGGTGAAATGAAAGTTCAAGCCCCCTGCTTACCCCAAAGTGTTTGCTTTTACCCACTAAGCTAAAGTATATGAGTCTAATTTTCAAAAAAGCCTTCATACCATAAATGTCTACATAATGAAGTCACAGCATCTTTAATTATGCATGCTACTTTAACCCAAGAGAGGTGTTTTCATGGTTTCCTATGTGTATTAGCAAAAGAATATACATGGACACAAAGTTGTTTGGAAATGTAAATCTTATCTATAGTATTTTTGTCTAGATATTAAAAATTTATAAAATGTACCATGTTGTCATTATATGCCTTAAAAACATTTAAAGCGGTAGCTTAAAATCAAATTCTAGTGGTTGACATATTTAGCTTATTACCAGAAACTGTCATAGGCACCTTGAAGGTGCATAGCTCCCTGCTGCATGGGAAGATTTTCTTGTTTTTTTTTTATAAGGTATTTCAGGGTAATGTTTTATGTTATTTTCATCCAAGTTCAAAATAATTGTTATTTACTACCTAACGGCACTACATTGTAATGCCGCAGCTATAGAAGCTCCAAAGATGACACCAAGGGCACTGCGGTTCTTCCTTCCAACACTTAGACATCGTGTAATGTGCTTAACGGGAGAAAATGGAAGCGAAACAGGAACAGCAGGCAGCATTAAATAACCAAATCCCCACAGAGCTCATGTGCAGGGAAAAATCTAGCCCCACGTAAATGAGCGGCGACTTAGCTCAAGCTAATGATCTGAATGTAAGATTGGAGTCTTGGGTTTTGTTTGTGTTGTTTCGTCTCCCTGACATGATGCTGTTAAAAAATGAAAATCGCCCAGAAGCAGTTTGAAACCCAAATGCTCCCGGGTATGGTTTCATTTAGGCATATGCTGCGCACGAGTGCAGTTTCCCCAAACAGAAGCAATCAGGGAGCATCATTTGAGGTTTAGGAGGAAGCATAATGCTGGCTCAATGTTTTTGTCACCCCCCCCCCCAACTTACTTTCCAAAAGCTTTTACACAATAATGAGTTTTACTCTAGATTGCTTTCTGAAGCTTACCTGAGGAGAAAAAAAATGGAGTTTAACTTTAGAGTTTTATTTTTATAGGTGATGTGACTGGAAACAACCTTTTGACCTTATCCAAACTGATTCCTTTTTTTCAAAATTTAAGAAAGAAGAAAATAACCTTTTACTGTATTTGCTATTTGTCCTCATAATTCTATAACCTTTCTCAATTATAGGTCAGTACTTCACCCAGCAATGGTAGATGAGTGGAATCCACTTACGTAGAAATGCAGTATGATTTTATGACTCAGAAAGTCCAGTCATTTCCAATTTTTGTCTCTGATTAGATTTTCCAAACTCTACTTTATTATGTAATGGTCCTTGTGTAATGATCTGTGCAAAATACAGTAACTTGCTACAGGCTCATTCCTATTATTTCAACCTTCCATATTACAGAGGGAGTTTTTGCATTTATTTGAATATATATTCTACCAAAGCAATTTTCAAAAAGGCCTTCCTCATCTCAATTTTTCAGTAATTCTTACTCTTAGTACATAAGCAACAGCAAGATTTTAATTAAATACACACTAATTACACTACTATGATGTATGTTGCTACAGAGGCAAGAGTTTAATTGGGAATATTATGAGATATGATCAATCACTGTCATAAATAATTCAAATAGTTAAGTTCCAAGTAGAGGAAACCAGTAACCAATATGGTGCTACCATAGGGTAATTTTCAAAGGAAAATTTTTTTTAACTAAATAACCACAAACTAGAAAATGTATACACACCAGCAATATTTTCATAAAAAATTAATTCTTCTTTCAATTTCTATTTGCAAATCGTATCTTTAGACCTTAGGATTTTTATTCATTTCTATTCTCTTTGGAGCATTTATAAGAAGGGCATATTCCAGCTGAAGAGCCAGCAGGCTGGATGACAGGCAAGGAGGGGGACCTCCAACCCCCACCAGAGGCTCCAATAGCCAAAAAGGCTGGACAACTGCCAAGGAGACACCTGTGCCTTGGTGTCTCCTTCACTTTACACTTAGGACTAAATGTGGAA
>CAUYRH010018334.1:0-10574 GCA_963574655.1 Perodicticus potto
AAAGATGGAGATTTTACCTCTTTCATGTTTAGATGGATGGAGCTGGAACACATTCTTCTTAGAAAAGTATTTCAAGAATGGAAGAAAAAGTATCCAATGTATGCAGCCCTACTATGAAGCTAATTTGTAGCTTTCATATGAAGGCTATAACCCAATTATAGCACAAGAATATGGGGAAAGGGACAAGGGAGGAGTGAGGGAGGGTGGGTGGAGAGAGGGTAAATGGTGGGATCACACTTATGGCATATCTTAGAAGGGTACAGGTGAAACCTACTAAATGCAGAATACAAATGTTTTCATACAATAAATGAGAAAATCCCATGAAGGTTATGTCAAACAGTTGGATGTAAATATTTCAGATTGTATAAGAAGCCAGCACATTGTACCCCATGATTGCACTAATGTACACAGCTATGATTTAATACAAAAAAAAAAAAGAAAGAAAAGTTGATGGCTGTTCTCAGAACTAATGGATTAAAAAAATACAAATTTCAAATACATAATCTATTTCAAAGAAATACTCAGAATAAAATAAAATAAAATAAAAATAAATAAAAATAGAAAACTGAGAATTTAGAAGTCAATGCAAATGAAAATAGACTACTTGTATCAATATAATTTTCCCAAAGCATAACCAATGATTATTTTATGTAACGTATAAAAAATGCATAGAACAGCACATGGAATATGGTACGTGCTCATGAAGGGGTAGAAAAATAATACAGCATGTTCATATCTAGTATGGTCAAGGACCCGTTGGAACAGATATGTGTATTAACCATCAGTACAAATAGGGGGCAGCAGCCCGTAAGTCACTATCCACATTATGCATATCAAGTTAGATTCAACAATTATACTCAGAGAAATAGACCTCCTCGCATGTTCAAAAATAGCCAAAATGCATCTATTCATATAATGATTTTAACATTGTATAAAAGAAAAATTTGGAAAAAAATTAAAATTTAAATGCCCACTCAGAGACATAATTAAATTATTAATTGTATGCATAATATAGATTCTAAGAAGACAGAGAATAATTCATTTCTATATAAAATAGAAAATTACATAAATATGTATATTGATTTAATAAAAAAGATAACAAAAGATAATTTATCTTTTATTTAAAAGATAAATTCTATGTGTTTGTTTTCACATTTTTTCTATGCGAATGTCTGATGAAATATTAGTATAGGATTTATTCATGGGAAATGGTTTTAGGTAATTATAAGAATAGGAAATATGAAAGGGCAATCTTTTGTTCATTTATTATTTTTTATGTAGCATGTTATTATTCTTTTTCTATTATGAATAAATAAGATCTGTAGAGAACATTAAAACAAAAAAAGATTTTATTAGCAAAAGCAACAAAATGTAAGATATAGATAATTTTGACAATAGAAACATTAGGACATATGAAAACTACAATCTAGGCTGGCACCAAGTCTCATGCTTAGTAACTATTTTAAGCTTTAATTTCTTTATGTATAAAGCATAGCAATTTCAATTTTATTATACCTTTATCAGGATTCATAATTCAAATAATAACTGTAAAACTTTTAGCCTTTTACCTAGTATATTTCGAAGTAATCACTCACTCACTCTGTAAATGTCAATTATTAGTATAACTTTTAGAAATGAAATAAGGACAAATGATGAGATTTAACTAAAGTTGATACCATTTTCATAATGAGTATTATAAACAAATGATTTACTTATGACTTTATTTAGTTTCACAGCTTAAAAAGTAGCGCATTATTGCTTTCCCCATTTATTAGTGTTAACATTTACTTTTTCAGGAAAATTTTAGTTTTACTTTGCTATGTACTACAGATTACTGAATAAGCATATTTCTACCTTAATTGCATTTTTTCAGCTTTAGGTATGAGGCTCTAAGGAAGTACTATAAAATATTAATATTTCCTTCAGTATATTTTCTAATTTATTATAACATGAGAATAAATAATCTTTAGATTGCCATGAATATATTTTAAATTTTGTTTTATTACTGAACTTTTATTCTAATACTTAAATATTATATTTCCAAAGATTTCTGGAAGTTTCATAGTATTATTTACAGGGAAAGATCATTTTATCTCTACCTTTGTAACTTCATCATTTTTAGAACACTAGTTAAAATTTTTATAAAAATATTAAAAATAGTTCTATGATGAAGAGTCACCTTCATGTTGTTCTATCAAAAATTCCTGGAGTCAACCTTGACTATTCTTTTTTCTCACCTTTCATGGCAATCCATTAGTTTAGCTGTCAAAATATATGAAGAGAACTGGCTAGTTCTTCCCTGTGGCAATATGCCAGTTTTACTACTTGTTCAAGACAACATTACTTTTGATTGTATTGTTTAAATAGTCTCCTTAACCTGCTCCTTTTTTAATATATAATATACACTAAATATAGCCGTCAAGGTGACATTTTTAGCATTTAAATCAAATCATTACTATGGTCCAAATCCTCCGATTCTCTTTCTCATACTTTCTCTTCTTTCTTTCCTTCTTCTTTTTTTCTATTTTTTTTAAAATTTGTTTATATCTCACTCACATCACAAATCCCTAAATTAAATTATATGTCCTTAAATCATCAAGTCTCTGTTTTCTCTCTGACTTTGGGTCTTAATATTACCTATTTTGTTCACCACACTCTAACTATACCTATCTCCTTGCTTTTTAAAACATAAAAATAATATTTTCTGCAATCAGTACGCATTTATGGTTTCCTCTGCTTGGTCGCTCTTTTCAGATGTGCCTTTGAATTATGAATTGGTTGTCTTAAAAATGTCTGTTAAAATGCGAGCTTTTGCTAGACACCTTCTCTGCCTTCCTAATTTAAAATAGCAAGCTCTCTTTTCAGACTTCTCTACCTCCAGTAGACCTTGCAGCCACTTTTATGGTTTTATTAATAAAACCATAAGCATATATTAGCATGTGACACAGGATACATCTGTTATTTGCTTCTTTTTTTTTTTTTTTTTTTGAGACAGAGCCTCAAGCTGTCACCTGAATAGAGTGCTGTAGCATCACAGCTCACAGCAACCTCCAGTTCCTGGGCTCAAACAAGTCTCCTGCCTCCGCCTCCCAAGTAGTTGGGACTACAGGTGCCTGCCAAAACGCCTGGCCATTTTTTGGTTACAGCTGTCGTTGTTTGGTAGGCCTGGGCTGGATTCGAACCCACCAGCTCAGGTGTACATGGCTGGCGCCTTAGCCCGTTGAGCCATAGACGCCAAGCCTGTTATTTGCTTCTTAAAGGCAAGAACTTGTCTGTATTATGCCCTGCTATATCCCAAGCCCTGGAAAAGTACCCTGTCTGTGACATATATCCAGTAAATGTGTATTGAATTCCTATTTAATTGAGTAAATACCCTAGCTATAAATAAACATTATAAATATTTACCTTTTAATGCTTAAATTCTGAAGTGTGTAGTGTTCAGGGTTATACCACTGTGTGGGAATGCCCCACAGTGATAAAGAAGCTACCCCTCATTGGGAGCCGATTGCTACCTCTAAATGCCTACTATATAGGGATGTAGCAGCCACCACAGAGCAGCCAGATGTTAAAGATAGAAGATTTGAGAGGCATACCACACAGAAATAAGCCTGATGAATACCTTGTTTCACAATTTTGCATTGGGCATATTGGAAAATATTTGATACAACATGATACTACAGCAAAAACTCTCTATGAAACCCCTACTCAGAATTTCAGCACAGACCAAGGCCCAGATAGCTGAAGACATAAAATTAGCCTTTTATACATTCTGATAGTCTTTTCACATCTAAGAAAGGTATATTATTATTACTATTTTTTTTTTTTTTTTTTTAGAGATAGAGTCTCACTTTGTCACCCTCGGTAGAGTGCTGTGGCATTACAGCTCACAGCAACCTCCAGCTCTTGGGCTCAGGCAATTCTCTTGCCTCAGCCTCCTGAGTAGCTGGGACTACAGGTGCCCGCCACAATGCCTGGCTATTTTCTTGTTGTTGTTGCAGTCTGGCCAGGGCAGGGTTTGAACCCACCACCTCAGTATATGGGACCCTACTCACTGAGCTACAGGCACCGCCCAAGATGGGTATATTATTAAAATGATTTTTTTATCTTGTTTTATTGTTTCTTTCACCTGTAAGGAATTTTTCAGCTCTGATTTTACTTTATCATTTTCTGTTAAAATTCCTATGTGTACCTGTTTTAAACGAGCATAAAACCTACAACTATTTTAAGACATATGGCCTTTTATCTTCTAATTCTTTTCCAGAGCAATGCTTTAGTATTCGTTCAATTATGAAAGTTTCCAAAATATTACAAATTTTATAACACTTCATTTTATGTTTAGTTTTCTATTAATTTTTATGAGAAATATATTGAGAGAAGTGATACATAATATATTATGCAAACCTGAAAAAAATAGTCACTGATTTCTAGCACCAAAGGTCATTTATTCTTCTGAGAGCCTAGTGACCTTTAAGTTAATTTCCTATTTTATGGATTTTTATAAATTATTTAATAGGGTGTGCTATGTGTACAGAAATCAGACTTCATAACTTTAAATTTATCTCAAAGCATTTTTGTAAATTGTCAGATGAGAATCTCCTTAAATAATCCATATATTGGTAATAAACATTTGTGCAGAAATAGTAGAATGCAGACAGTGCTTTTGATAATGTTGAATAAAACACCATTTCTGCAGTTAACCTGTAGGGCAAATAAACCTTTCAAAAATATAACAGAAAAGTTCAGCAGGAGCACAAAGCGTGCATTAAGTAAATGTTACAAAGGATAAATGGATGTGAAATACCTGAGCTATCCATACTGAGAATTCAATGTCTGTACATGAATGATGTGGGCAATCACAACTATCACAAACATTGTTCAGTCTCATTTTGGAATTGTAATGCCTCAGGGCATAATAACCATCAAAAGGCAGTTGTTGCGTGCTTACTATTTGCCAGGACACAGGCAAACTATGCTGTGTCTTCCAAGATCGTTAGCATCCCTTAGTGCTGGAAACTATGCCTTAGTGGGAAGCCTGTTACTATCCTTGACTGGAAAGGTCATCTGCTTCTGATTTCTCTCCTAAAAGTTTAAGCTAAAAGCTTGATTTAATCGAGAGCAATTAACAAACGCACAGTCACACACATCGACACACACACCACAACTGTTTTGGATATAGTAAAATATGACCCCTAGTGAGGAAAAACACAAATTTTATTGTTTTGTGTTCAAAAGTGTCTTAGTGGTAATGACAGATGGATCTGGAGTCTGCATGTCTTAATTTCCGATTCTAGTTCAGTTCTTAAGGACCCACAGAGCAGGTCCATATTATTTCACCTCTCTGGATTTGATCTTCCAATCTTTAAAATAACATAGTATTATTAATATACTTAAGTTTGCTCTCTGATCCATTTTGCTCTTCAGCTCCATTTTGTTGTGGTTGTTGCTGCTGTTATGGAAATCTGAAGATCCCAGTTAGGTGATCTCCGGGTAAGTTCAGGCAAGTGAAGGTAAAAGCCCAATTTGGATGGCAGGAAGAGGTGACAACATGAGCCACTTCTTCCGTGGCTTTTTTTTCCTTTGCTTCTAATGGCACCTTTGTCAGAGGTCGCAGTTCTACTTGGCCCTGCCTCTCGACAGACAGTATTTCTATGATGAAATGGCTCATCGCTGGAGGTCTGGAACTCCAATCTCTCCCAGTGATCCTCCTATTCTGAGAAAGGAATTGGTTCTCTGCTGGGCCAATTAGTGCATCTCTACCTTTTAATTTCTTAGTTTTCTTCAACAGCTACGTAACCTGTTCCATGTATTAAAACGAGATTGTTTGTAAGCACTACACTGATTTATCTTTTACTGTCAGTACCCTAAATGGTACAGTGATACGCCTGAGATCAACAATAGACATCACCAATTTAGGAGTTTAGCAGTTAGTATAATACAAATTAAAATCTCAATATATTTTTGTTCTGAGTGAAGAAGTATGAAAAAGAAATATAATTCTTTTTATTGTAATCCACTTCAGAGCAAAAGAGTTTGCAACTACAAACTAAGTTATGAATTTATGCGAGATTATTCAACGAATATTTGTTAATCATTTGCTCAAGCCCAGAAATGCGTCTTAGTATTGGGGAGAGGCAATGAGAAAAATATTAAAACTTCTTGCTTAAAAGAGCTTCCATTCTTTCTTCTTGGGGAAGAAAGGTAGTCAAAATATATATGTAGAAAAAAGGAATGTAGTGTGTAAGCTGCTGAAAAGTTCAGAAAGAAATCTGAATGCAGGTTAAGAATGACTGGCAAGTATGTAGTCAGAGAGTTCTCTTTGAAACGAGGACCAGAAGTCAGTGACAAGCAGATGTCTACAGCACATGGCTCTTCTGCAGCAGAAAAATTCAGCAGTTTATAAGGTGGGTGAAACTTAATATTTTTCAGGTGGCTCTTGAGGATACAATGATGAAAGCAGTCAGGGCTGTGATGAGAGAAGATGGGGTCAGATTGATGGGGGAATCCCATAATGTTGGACTTCACAAACAGTGACAGCAGTCTTAGGTTTTAATTTGAGAGGAGGATTAAAGAGCTATGATTAAATGTATGAATTTTTTTGATCCATATTTTAAGATCACCCTGCCTAGTGAGTGAAAAACAGCCTTTGAAAGCCATATATAGGTTTTTAGGAGAAATAGGGTGGTTATTCCAATGATCTAACCCTTAGTTTTTGCCTGGATATGGGTGGAAGTGATACTAACCTGATACATCTTAAACACCCTGATGGCTGTTTGTGGATTAGATGTGGCGTAGGAAAGAAAGGCGCAACTACTTGGTAACTTCTTGAGCCAAAATTGGCAAGAAAAATTAAGAAACATCTCTACATAAACGAATAATTATGTGCAAAAATGAAAGAGAAAATCGTGCTGTGAAGGAAAGCCATCAACCACTTAAAACACTGCTTCTCATAGGGATGAATCAGGGAGAGGTAGTCCACAAACATCCCTTACATGGAAAGCTCATGGAAATGATGTCAGTGGTGCCATTTTCAGGATAAAATGTTATTTTATAGTGGTACTGAGGTGTGACATCACACTGCCTGGCTTTGTAGATTCAAAATACTCATTCCCCTAAACTCCCACCCTTTCCCAGGATATCTGTAAGTAACTGGCTTTAATTTGGAAAGCCTGGACTTCTAAAAACAGATGATATCTTTGTGGATATGATTAATCCAACTTCACTTTGTTTTTACATTATGCCTTATCATTCAATATTTATATGAATATTATGTAACTATTTTTATTACTATTCATATTATATAATAATAATTACTGATACATGTTACATTGTTTTGTAGAATGTAATACAGGATCAGAACATTTTGTTGTCAGATTTTTTTCTTGAATACCTTTTATGTTTTTGCCTTTTATTTCGATTTTTCTAAAACTTGTTATTTCCTACATCTCTTTATTATCTACCACTAATAATTTTGTCCAACCATGCCAACATATATCAACATACACAGTTAATGAACACATGTTAAATTGCAATCATAAACTATGGAATGCATTTTAAAATAATTTTCCGTAATTGACAATATACCTTTAATTATATACCCAACGTTATATACACATGGATTTTGCCTGCCTAATAATTTTTCTCTAATTCCTTACTTGTGAAACGTCTATTTGATCTTGAGTTTAAGCCCAAAATTATGTTTGTTCTCATGGAGTAGTGATGAATCTTTTTTTGATTTTTTTCAGCCTTCAACCATGAAGATTTAGAAATGTTGAGTCACTTCTTATAATTGTGATATAGGTAGACACTTTTGTAGAGGTTTCTGTGAAAAAGCTTAAATGTGCTAGACAACCTTTCTGCTTCCACGTATTTTGCCTTGAATGTGTATGTGATAAATGGAGTAAGAGCTGAAATCTTACAAGAAGTGGGAAGTGTGGGAGAAAGTTCTGAAGAAATTAACCAATTGAAAATTCAACATTTGCTAAATTTTGTTAGCTGTCCAAAATGGCTTTTTATATTAATGCACTATATACAGGAAGATATTACTGCCAATAAAAATGTTTTAAATAATTCAGAATATTTTCCATCCATGACAAAATATTCACTTTACTGACTCACTGTTTTTTTTTTTTTTTTTGCTAAGCTACAACTTATACTCAATCAAAAGGATTAAATGGTTCCCCTAGCTTATACGAATATAATAAAATAGGCAAACATAATTTTGATAAAGTTTCTGTGTTGTTTTAAATAAATCAATTTAATAATTATTTGAAATAGACTCAATTGTTATGTCAGATTTTAAAAGGAATTTGTACTTAGAAGTGTTCTGACTTTACGAAGATCTAAATGGCCAGACCTTTACGTTAAAGCATAATAGTTACAGATACATACAGTGAATGAGTGTTAATTTATCACAGTTGCCTATACAATCCATAATTGATTTCATTAATTAATTCAAATAGGGTTTGATCAAAGATTTGTTTATTTATTTATTCATTTGTTTATTTTGAGACAGAGTCTCACTCTGTTGACCAGATCAAAGTGCCCATGGCGTCAGCCTAGCTCACAGTAACCTCAGACTCCTGGGTTCATGCTATTCTCCTGCCTCAGCCTCCCAAGTAGCTGAGACTATAGATGCCTGCCACAAGACTCAGGTAATTTTTCTATTTTTTGTAGAGATGGGGGGTTTCACTATTGCTAAGGTGGGTCTGTAACTTCTGAGTCCAAGCAATCCTCATGCCTCAGCCTCCCAGAGTGCTGCAGCATTACTGCTATGAGCCACCATGCCTGGCATTAATGAGAAATTTGAATACAGGGCATAGAGTCATGTGACATAGGTCAGAAAAAGGTTCTCACGAGGGCTAAGTAAATTGCTTTATTATGTTTATCTCTGTATTTCATTTTTCCCTTTTGAAAATTAAGCATGGTACATTATATATATATCTAGTTGACATAATGAACAATCTTTAAATTAATTTATAGATCATTACTGCGGAAATTCTAAAATGATTTTATCATGCGTCTTTCACACTTTTGTAAATAATTTTTCTTCATTTCTTCTCTTTGATGATATATTTGCTGCCAAGTCTACCCTTGCAAAGAAAGCGATGCTCGTGGCTGAAACTTGAGTATAGAAAATTACTTTTGCTCAAAGACTCTCTGCTTGACCCAACTTTATCTGGGCTCCTCAGAACACTCTTTTTATCTATAGTATACCTTGTTCTCAGGTCCCGTCTTTAAAGATTGCCTAGACTAGCTGTTGCACTTTTTATATCTGATCACTTTGTACTGCCTTCAGCAAGAATCACTTCAGCAAGTGAGTTTAACAAGAACCCCACACCCTTGATATCTCCTCTTAATAATTTTCATGCATCGACCCCTCTCTCTGCTCATTAGCTGTATTTCTTCAGATATCTTCTCTTTTATATTCAGAATTAAACCTTGTCTTTCTCTTCTGTGACAATTGTCCAACACCTATAATGACAGTCCTGAATAAAATCAATCTTTCCAATTTTAAAAATATCGTTTTGCTTTAGCAGAACTAATAAATTATTTGTTAATTATTGAAGTAGAACTGTTCCAATATGACCTGCATATTTTTTTCTCAATATATTTTACTCTTTTGTTGTAAAACTATGTTTTGTTTTTGTGTATCTTTTGCATACAATAATTTTCCATTTATTTTCAGAGATCTGTTTTTACTTGAGTAGGTAGTTTTATTAAATGTGTAATTAAGTAAGGATGAAATAGTAGAAATAGACCCTATGACATATGAAAATGTACAATTGATTAACTTAATTTTGGCTCCAAAGATCATATTAATTTTTGGTTTGTTTATTTGTTTGTTTGTTTTTTTTTGACACAGAGTGATCTCACTTTGTCACCCTCCATAGAAGTGCTGTGGCATCATAGCTCACAGCAACCTCAAACTCTTAGGCTCAAGCAAGTCTCTTACTCAGCCTCTCAAGTAGCTGGGAGTATAGACACCCACCAGAATACCCGGCTGTTTTTAGAGGTAAGGTCTTACTCTGGCTCAGGCTGGTCTTGAAGTCTTGAGCTCAGGCAATCCACCCACCTCAGCCTCCCAGGGTGCTAAGATTACAGGTGTGAGCCACCACACCCAGCTAAAGCTCATATCGGTAATGAGACAACTTCTGAAACTAAACATCATCATGCCTGGATCAAGAACTCAAGTAGGCTCAGCACCTGTAGCTCATCGGCCTGGGCATCAGCCACATACACCATAGCTGGTGGATTTGAATCCATCCTGGGCCTACCAAACAACAACAACTACAACAACAACAACAAAAAATAGCCAGGTGTTGTGGCAGGTGCCTGTAGTCCCAGCTACTTGGGAGGTCGAGATGACAGAATCACATAAAGCCCAAGAGTTTGAGGTTGCTGTGGGCTGTGACGCCACAGCACTCTATCCATGGCAACATAGTGAGACTCTGTCTCCAAAAAAAAAAAAAAAAAAAAAAAAAAAAAAAAGAAAAACCATACCCAAGAAGTAATGGGGAAAAAAATAAAATAAAAATTGGCGGGGGGGTTGGTTGTAGGTTTAAAAAAAAAAAAAA
>CAUYRH010018335.1:0-17319 GCA_963574655.1 Perodicticus potto
TTTTTTTGAGACAGAGCCTCAAGCTGTCACCCTGGATGGAGTACTGTGGCATCACAGCTCACAGCAATCTCCAATTCGTGGGCTCAAGCGAGTCTCTTGCCTCTGCCTCCCAAGTAGCTGGGACTACAGGTGCCCGCCACAAAGCCCGGCCATTTTTTGGTTGCAGCCATCATTGTTATTTGGCAGGTCCGGGCTGGATTCCAACCCGCCAGCTCAGGTGTACGTGGCTGGCGCCTTAGCCCGTTGAGCCACAGGCGCTGAGCCTCACTCTATTGATTTAAATGTTGATCTCATCCAAAAACATCTTCACAAAAACATTTGTAATAATATTTGACCAAATGTGCAGGCACCTCATGGTTAAGTTGATGCATAAAATTAACCATCATAGGATCTACAAAAAAGAAAATAATCATATGAGATTATAATTCATTAAATAAAATAAAAATTGTGAGTCCATAGTGGTAATAGACAAATAAGAAAAAGAAAAAAGAAATTTCTTCCTTATGGGAGAAAATGAGAAATGGTAGAGTTGGAAGATCACCAGATTGCAAACGATGTAGTAATAACTGATTCAGACAAATATCTATAAATATTTCATTAGTAAATAAAAGTTTGATAAGGCAAAGCATATATACCTACTCTTAAAGAATTACAAAGAGTAAATGAGAAAATATCATGAATGTTATATCAATCAGGTTGATAAAAATATCTCCAATTGTATGTGAAGCCCGCACACTGTACCCCATGACTGAAATATTGTACACAGCTATGACTCAATATAAAATTAAAAAAAAAAAGAATTACAAAGAAGATAACTACCATGGAAAAACTTGACTGACACCACATAATGGCTTTACCCCCCTTAATATCACTAGTAATAGGCAAACTGACCTTGATCTCCTGATCTAACATTGAGAAGGGCACAGTACTACACATGTAGCATTTTTGCCATAAATGAAGACAAACACAAATTGGGGGAAAATCTAAAATGCATGGCCTGCATGTTTAAAATATTTTAATGTTATTAAACATAAAAGCTGAGGAAGTGTTTTAGATTAACAGAGGCTAACGAGATACAGTGTGACATCTGAATGCAATGAGTGATTCTGGATTGAATCTTGAATCTGAAAAAAAATTGCTATACAGAATTTTATTGGGACAATGTAGTATAAAAAGTATTACTGAGTACCTGCAAAATTTTTAACAGTAAAAATGTGGTTATATAATAGAATGCCCTTGTTCTAAGGAAACACCCAGTGAAATATTTAGGGATATAGAGGCATGATGTAGGCAAACTTACCCAAGTTCAGAAAATGTGTGTGTGTATATACACAGAAAGAAAGACAGAGAAAGAGATAAAAAGAGAATGAGAAGAAAGACAAAACAAATGTGGCAAATTATTAATTGGCAAATCCAAGTAAAGGGTCTAGAACAGTGTTTTTCAACCTTTTTTATCCCAAGGCACACTTGAACCTATAGTTAAATTCCTATGGCACACTGAAATTGTGTTGATCAAAAAAGAATATACTTACAGTGCTTTGAACTTCTTTCAGAAATAGTTTAATGATCTTTGAAACTTTCACAGCACATGTAAGAAACTCTCGTGTACACCAGTTAAAAATCACTGGTCTAGAAGAGTTCTCTGTGATATTCTTGCAAGTTTTCTGTGAGAAGTTATTTCAAAATAGTTTTTACATTTTTTAAAACTGAAATGAATACTTAAAAGTCTTGCTATAAAGACCAAATGAAAAAAAAATTTATAAAAAGGGTTTAGCATAGAGCCTGGCATGGAGAGAAAAATCTC
The DNA here is from genome assembly GCA_963574655.1 of Perodicticus potto. Lineage (NCBI taxonomy): Eukaryota > Metazoa > Chordata > Mammalia > Primates > Lorisidae > Perodicticus > Perodicticus potto. Next base: position 1,805 of record CAUYRH010018335.1, read on the forward strand.
AATTGTTAGCTATTACGAGTACTAATATGAACACGATATTGAAATATTAACATTTGATCACTATACTAATTTACATCAATCAAAAGTCATAAATATATCAAAAATTGGTATCAATATTATATTTCACCAATATATTTACTATATTAATGATAGCATTGATACCCTAATATAAATACTAATATTAATAGCAATATCAATTTATTAATATCTACTATTGTAGTAAGAAATTTTATTTTTAAAATGCATAATAGGGAGGATGGGTGGAGGCAGGGTAATGGGTGGGATCACACCTACGGTGCATCTTAGAAGGATACAGGTGAAACTTACTAAATGTAGAATATGAATGTCTGAACACAATAACTAAGAAAATCCCATGAAGGCTATGTTAACCAGTTCGCTGAAAATATTTCAGATTGTATATGAAACCAGCACATTGTACCCCATGATTGCATTAATGTACACAGGTATGATTTAATAAAAAAAAATGTTTTCGAATGTGGAGAAAAATGCATAATAATTATATTATGGACTTCCTTTTTCACTCAAATTATGCCTTAAGAAATTTGATTTTTAATAAGGCATGATAGTTTATTATTTGTATGTATCACAGTTTAAAAAGTTTTCTAATTTTAGGTTTTTATATTACTTCTACTTTTTCTTTGGGGGGGCTTTTATATTTTTAAGAAATTTTCATAGATTCGAGGGGTACAAGTGTTTTTTGTTACATGAATTAACGGTATAATGCTGAAGTCAGGGCATTTAGTGTACCCATCACAGAATAGTGTACGTGGTACCCAATAGGTAATTGTGTATTCCTCACCCCCCTCTCTAGCACCCCTGTTCTTAGTTTCCAGTATCCATTATAACACTTTATGACCATGCTTACCCATCATTTAGCTCCTACATAGAAATGAGATCATGGCTTTTGTTTTTTTATTCCTGAGTTACTTCACTTAGAATAATATCTCCAGTTCCATCCAAGTTGCTGAAGAAGACATTGTTTCATTCCTCTTTGTGGCTGAGTAGTACTCCATGGTACATATGTACCATCAGTAGATGGGCACTTAGATTGATACTATATCTTTGCGATTGTTATTGGTGCTATGATAAACATTTGGGTGCACTGATCTTTTTGGTATAATGACTTTTTTCCCTTTTAGATAGATGCCCAGTAGTGGGATTGTGGAATGAAATGATAGGTCGACACCAACATCTTTTGCTTTTTGCATTACTAAGAGCAGCCATTCTGGCCGGGATAAGTGAAGTCTTATTGTGGTTTTAATTTGTATTTCTCTGATGATTATTGATGTTGAGCAATTTTTTCAGATATTTGTTGGCCATTTGTATATGTTCTTTTGGAAAAAAATCTGTTCATGGTCTTTGCCCACTATTTGATCAGGTTGTTTTCTTTTTGCTGATTTGAGTTCTTTGTTGAGTTTGGATATTAGGCCTTTGTCAGATGTATAGTTTGAAAATATTTTCTCCCATTCCATATGTTATCTATTCTGTTGATTATTTCTTATGCTGTTCAGATACTTTTTAGTTTAATTAAGTCCCATTTATTTTGCTGTATTTGCCTTTAGGGTCTTAATGATAAGTTCTTTGCATAGGTCAATGTCCAGAAGAGTTTTTTTCTACATTTTCTAATAGAAGTTTTATGGCTTTAGGCCTTACATTTAAGTTTTTAATCCATCTTAAGTTAATTTTTGTGTATAATAAGATGTAGGGGTACATTTTTATTCTTCGAGACTGTCCAGTTTTCCCAGCAGCATTTATTGAATGGGGCGTCCTTTCCCCAGTGTATGTTTTTTTCCCTGTAGGATGTTTTTCCAGTTGTTTGTGTCATCTGTGACTTCTTTCATCAGTGCTTTGTAGTTCTCTTTGTGTCTTTCAAATACCTGGGAGTATACTTAACCGAGGAGTTGGAATAGCTAGCTCTTTTTTTATTCTTTCATAAATAAACAATACGTGATGACCACAGTATGGTATATAAAATTGTTCATAAACTTATAACTTATCAAGATTATAAATTTCTGTCTTTTTTCTTGATTATATAGGACAGAATCTTTGAGTTGATATTTACTTTTTTAAATTTAAAAATTTTAACATTACATTTTGTTAAAACTTCATAATATTAGGTGGTATATGTGTTTTATTTACATACTTTGTTTTTGTACAGATTGAGTCAAAGTTGTACATGTAAATATGCCCTTCACCCAGACAGTGTGCACTGTTTAAAAAACTCTTGAGTTAGCTGCCAAATGACTTTCCAGAAAAATTTCTCTCACATTTTCTTGTAGGATATGAATATGTTTGTCCCGTTTTTCCCTCACCAACATTACATATCAGCAGTTATTTTGATTTTTAAGCATTTCTTCTTCTTCTTTTTTTTTTCCTGTAGTTTTTGGGCGAGGCTGGGTTTGAACCCACCACCTCTGGTATATGGGGTCAGTGCCCTACTCCTCTGAGCCACAGGCACTGCCCAGGCATTTCTGAGTGATGGAATTTTATTAGCTTAAAATTTTTCTGCTTTATACTTTTCTCTATCAGAAGAAGGAGGAGGGAGGGAGAAAGCTGGATGGAGAAGGGAAGGGGCGGGGAAAGGGGAAAGAGGAGAGGGTTAGAAAGAAGAAAAAGAAGAATGAAGAATTTAATGGTGATCAAAGTAATAAGGAAACCAATGCAGGTGGCATGGATCTTACTATCTACAAGGGAAAGCATTTCTCCCTGGAAAATTAGAAGTCTCCTTGGGTGTCTAAACTTGAGATAGATTTTCCATGAGGATCTCACATTTGAAAAACTAGGTTTTGGCATTGGATAGACCTGATTCAATTCTTGATTCTTCCACTTACTAGCTTCTGATCTAGGGCAAGTTACTGGGTCTTCCAAACCTCTCTTTTCTACAGGAAAAATGAGAATAAAGGTGTTTTTCTTACCGGATTGTTGGGAAGTTTAAACAAGGTAATAAGGAAAACTTATTAAATTAAATTATTAAATACTACATGTTAACAATTCATGAAATAGCATATTTTCTACCCATAAATGTAGTGCCATTCAGTGTGACTTAGGAAGAGAATACTGTATTGCCAAAGTGTTACAAACAAAGTAAATTTTGGGTATAGTTTGGTGTTGTTCTAGGATTATAATCCCTAACTTCTATGACTGTTGTTTACTGAACCCAAGGTCTGCTTGCCAGATGACCACATCCTAAATGCCTGAGTACATTGCTACACTTGCTCAGGAGACCACCAAAGAATTGCTTCCTGTTAATTAGATTCTGAGCTAAGACTTTTTTAGGTAGGAGAAGCTTTATGTGTTTTTGTTCTGAAAGTAACAAAACCAACTCTTTGCATAGAAATATTGTAAAACAGTATTTAGATTACCTAGGAACTGGACATATTTGGAAAGATGTGACCATTTCACTATTCTTTAAGTCAGTTTTGCCTTGATTGACAATGTCTAACACTTCTCCCCACCAAAAGACCTTGCAACAGAGCAATCATCTACTTTTAACTGGCTATAAAGGAACTATAGTTCTCCCAGCTCTAGATTCTCATTGTAAAACCAGAACTTTACTTGTAAATGTGCTGTTAATTCAAGGCTTAAAAGAATGAATGTTGAAAAATTAAGGTTTTTTTTCAGTTTATCTCTCCAGGAAACAGTCATCATAAAATGCAATCCTTTGCCTCTTGACGGTAAGCAGATGCCACACTCCCACAAAACAGAGCTCAAGAAACCTTAGCTTATGAAGCAGAATCTGCCATAAATGTCTGAGGATATTTACTTGGCCAAGATTTATGTTATATTGAAATTAAGTCTAATCTTAAAAGAAATCATCCATTTAATTAATATTTATGAATACTAGCAGATAACTAGGAAACATATGCTATCTATTTCTAATATGGAATGGGAAGGTAATGTACAATCGCAGAGATGCATAGACAGAAAACTAAACTTTTTTTTTGAAGAAAAAGAAATTCCAAACTGTCTTTGGATAGTGCCTCTTTTCCAAATCCCCAAGTTTTGTAAACATTATTGTAACAATAATGTAAACAAGGAAAAAAATAGGAATAAATCCCAAAGTTTCAATTTGTGAATAAGGGGCCATTAATTTACATCGATTATAACTTCTTTTTAATGTAGAGATAAATTCAGTGGCACCTGAAAAGACCCAGGCGAAGGGTCTTTGTTTGCAGAATTTACAAAACCGGATGGGGAATTTCATCAATTATTCTGGTGAAATTACCTCCTTACCTCGTTAACTCTAGGTGTGCTATATTGGGGCCACAGTTTGGGGAGTGTGTAAGGCACACCGGGTCATATTTTCAAAGCTTGCTTATGTCTTTGAATTCTCTGATGACTATATAGCCCCAACTTGTGACTGTGATGTTTGGACTTTTTACAAAGGGACACTTTATTATTGTTTTTGCTGAAGCTAAATTGCTGCTGAAATGTGATGACTTACTCAGGGAAGGTACAATGTAGAGTTGATTTGCCAATCCCTGGTAGTGAGGCTGAAGACACTCAATGCACTTGGAGATTCTTTCCTCCTCACGCTCTTGTTTTGGCAAGTATAGGATTCTGTCATTCTGATACAAAAACAGTTTCAAATGACCAAAATTTGGCAAATTTCATAATCTTGCATGATGGGGATGGGTGAGAATTCTCTAGTCAAATTTGAGAAGGTAGTTTTAAAGAGCAAATTCTTACCTCACTCTCTGCTCTATTCTCGCCCTCAAACCCAACCTCCCTTTTCCTTAATGCTACAGTTTTAATTATGGTATAATAAAAGAGTGACTAGTGCTATCTGGACTTTTTTTCAAATACAAAAGTTGCAAATTTATACTTCAAATGTTTAATTAACATTTATTTGGGGAATTCAAAAAAGTTTCCTGTTAGTATAAGGTATTATTTATTTTAAAAGTGATTGATTATTCATTAATAAGTATTATGATACTAGTATAGTTAGGAATTTTTGAAGCCTTTTTAACAACCATGGTTAAAGGTGCTCCTGGCTCTAATTATCTTGTTCAATTACCTACTTCGAATTATTGATATTTCTCTGAATATAGCAATAATAGAATTTGTCTATGTGGTTAGAAGCTCTTATTTAACTACCTCCAAATTAAAACTAAAATCTTTGTTACCTAATACTTGGCCATTTTACTCAGTAAACAATTCATATTTTGTATTTTATATGCCATTTTTAGTTGATTTCTTAAATTAGAAGTTGGCTTGCATTAATCTCAAGAAGAAATGGAAGTGTCAATCATTACTTGATCACAGGTTGAAGAAGCAAATCAAATTGTGGGGAGAAACTCACTAATTTGTGAAGAACTTTGTAGAGAAAGAAAGAAAATTATCAATAAGTCACAGAATAACTGTTCAATACCTGGTCTTAAGGAAAGATTGCACAACCTGTCTTTTTCAAATTAATTAATTTTTTAAAAGAATCTTAATAACAATTTTTTTAATTTAAAAACTCACTTGGAAAAACAAACAAAAAAACTTATTTTGTTCTCTTAAGGTTTTTAAACTGCTATCAGTCTGCTGTTTAAAGCCAGTTTCCATTCTTTTTACGGTGTATATGATATTAACTTGTAGTTTTTTCTCAGAAGATACATTTATTTCTAGCCTTAATTAGATTGTGCTTACTTTTAGTGAATGAAAAGACAAGATGCATATTTGACTTCTTGACTCTTTAAACACGCAACAACTTTCAGAAAATTAGCTTCATTTAGGATACCTTCAGGTTTGATGAAAATAGGTTTTAGACAAAACAATGAAGGCTTTTTTAAAAAAAAAAAGTCAGGAGGATAAAACTGATTAAGAATGATGGATTTGTACAATATTCAAACACAAAGTTAATTTAGAGAATATTTAGATAAAATTCCTACTTTCAACTACATGGAAAGAACACTAGAGAGAGTGTCACGAATATCTGTGTTCTAATCCAGTTGGATGTATCAGTCACTTAACTTTTGGGTCAGTCTCTTCATCTGTTAAGAGTTCTGAGAATTAAATAAAATTATGGAAATGAACGTCAAATCATGAACCATGACACACTCTGCGGAGACAGAATAAATATATGCTTAATATTCTCTGATAGGAAGTCCAAACCCTACATTGTTTCTTGGTTTCCATGAGCTCCATTTTCTTTGATTCAATCCTGGCTATTACAAAGCCAGACTGATCCAGGAGCTTGTTACATTGAGGAGATTTAGAATGTCTGTGAGATATTTGTTTAGACTAGTTGTTTTCAAACTTTAAGTGTTGCTTTTCACTCTAAAAAATTATTGAAGATCCCCCAAAACTCTTGTTTACTTGCGTTATACCTATCTATAGTTGCTGTATTTGAATTAGAAATGAGAAATGTCTACTTATTAAAAAGAAATGACACATTTATTATATATAAACATAAATCTGTATTTTGGTGAAAAATAACTATATTTTTGAAAGCAAAAACATTAGTGAAAAAGTGGTGTTGTTGTATATTTTTACAATCTCTTTACTGTCTGCCTTAATGAAAAACAGCTGGATCTTCACAGCTGCTTCTGCATTCAATCTCTTGTGATATCACACGTCATGTAGCCTCTGGAAAATTGCATTCTAAACTCATGAGAGAATGTGAGAGAACAAGTAAAAGAATATCTTTGTATTAATATAAAAATAATTTTAACCTCAAACCTTCCCTGGCGTCCCTGACTGCTTTGAGGACTACAGGCTTAGAAGATACTGAAAATGTAAGTTACAGCCTATTTTGTGATGAGGGCACCTTCAATCAGAATGATACCCAAATCTGATTTAATAATCATTAAAATCTTACTAAGCTATTATTATTTTTAATTTTTATTAAATTATAGCTGTGTACATTAGTGCAATCATGGGGCACAATGTGCTAACATAATATACAATCTGAAATATTTTCATCAAACTGTTTAACATAACCTTCATGGCATTTTCTTAATCACTATATGAAGACATTTGTATTCTGCATTTAGTAAGTTTCACCTGTACCCTTCTAAGATGCACCGTAGGTGTGATCCCACCAATCGCCCCCCTCCACCCAACTAAGCTATTATTTAAAGACCCAATCAGTTAACAAAAATCTCCTATGAATTTAACAGTTGTTTTTTTTTTTTCTGAAACATTTATGGAGCTAGGTTTATTCTTTGGCTAGGATAGATATTTGAGATTTTTTTTTTTATTAAATCATAGGTGTGTACATTAATGCAATAATGGGGTACAATGTGCTGGTTTCATATACAATCTGAAATATGTCCATCAAACTGTTTAACATAGCTTTCATGGCATTTTCTTAGTTATTGTGTTAAGACATTTATATTCTGCATTTAGTAAGTTTCACCTGTACCCTTCTAAGAGATTATTTCTATTTAAATTATAATCAAAATTTTAAAACAAACTACTAACATACTCTTGTCAAGAACTCATAGACCCCAATTTGAAAAAAAAATTCTAAAATCAAACTTCTTGCAAAACTCAGAATCTGTGTAGAAACTGAAGGCCTGACTTTGGGGAGTGGAGAAGTGAAGATAAACAAGCAGCCCAGATGCAGAAGACTCTGTTGCTCCAGAATCTCACACATGAAACCCTTGAAGAAAGCTTTAAATATTTAAATGCTGCAACATCTGGTTTTGAAAAAATGAGTGCCAGCTTTACACACGGGTCAGTGGACTTTGAAAGAAAAAGCTAGAACATGTCTGTTCAAATGACCATGGTCAGCTTTCCTAAAACCATTCCAAAGCTCCTCCAAAATCCAAAAATATAAACAAAATTACCCCAAACCTTCTCTAAATTCCCCCAAATGAACAATCACGTTTTGGGAATGCATCGGATCAATTCTGTACCCCAAACAGATCCTCCAGCCCTCCTCCTCACTCCACTTCCCACAGCCCCACCCCCACCCCCACGGCCTTCACAGCCTTCACCAGCCAGGCCTCTGCCTGCCTCTCTGGCCCTATGGCACACATCTCAACACCTCTCCCTACTTTTCTCTGCCATCATCAGAGATGATTCTGGACATAATTCTCCATCATCATCTCCATAATTCTCCATAAGTCTGGGGGAAAGGTCCTTTGAATTGCTTTCCCCTGGTTCTGCTGAGCCTCGGCTCCGCCTTGCTCTCTTTCAGGGAAGCAGAACTGTCACCCATGGCTCTGTCACCCCCTGTGCCAGTCATCCCTGCTATTGTCATCCTGCTTACAGGCTCTTTAAAACTGGTACTCCACCGCCCTGTGAGTGGGTGGACCCAACCTTCACCTATGATTTTAAGGGTATCTGTATTTTCTCCTTCTGGCCTCTCAGAATCTTCACCTACTGACCCCTGGGGCTCACCTACAGCAGAGGGCTGGGCCTTAGGGAGAACGCTCCTCCAGGCTCACTGCCCAGTTTCTCCCTGCAGTCCAGGTTCTTCAGCCCAAGGTCCAGTGCACACGCACTGCTTTTCCTGGACCAGACTCAGGGTCTCATTCTAGCACCTGAAATCCTGCTTGTCTAGGAGAAGAATTTTGAATTCTTCCCTCTGGTGTGAGTGGGGACAGCAGTCCTGCTGGAGGGACATGGCACACGTGGGCCTTTGTTCTCTGGGAAAGGCCTTCCTTTCTTTGCTACTCTTCGTTTCTTCTTTTCCTTTCCCTACTTTTTATATTTAAGGGAGGAACTATTTTTTTAATAGCTTTAAAGATGTTGACTTTTAAAATTTCAAAACCATATAAAATAGCCTTAGAAAGTAAACGTACCCTACTCAATCCCTTAGCTCCAGTCCCTCACTCCAGAAGTTATCATTTTTAAATAGTGTTTGTTCTGCTAGCTAGAAGGAGAAGCTTCCAAATGTCAAGGTCAAACAGATTCTCATGCCATGTTTTAGTTTGCTTCATAGTTGGGGCATGCTTTTCTTGAGATGTTTTGTTTTTCCTGGAGTCTTAATGGACGGTTTTTTCTCTTGTTTCAAGAAGAAACATGCCTTTTCCATCCTGTCACTAAAATCTTCTTGCTCTTTTTGCTGAACAGAAATAATCTCCATTTTATTTTATTTTTTGAGACAGAAGCTCAAGCTGTCACCCTGGATAGAGTGCTGTGGCATCACAGCTCACAGCAACTTCCAATTCCTGGACTCAAGTGAGTCTCTTGCCTCCGCCTCCCAAGTAGCTGGGACTACAGGCGCCCACCACAACGCCCAGCCATTTTTTGGATGCAGCCGCCATTGTTGTTTGGCGGGCCCGGGATGGATTCGAACCCACCAGCTCAGGTGTACGTGGCTGGTGCCTTAGCCCATTGAGCCACAGGTGCTGAGCCATAATCTCCATTTTAAAGTCATACTTTTAATCCATTAGGCTTCCTGTTCCAAAGTAGACTAATTGTTTTTTGAGGTTGCCATGTTTGGGGGGTGTCATACTACCCAGGTATTTCTTTACACACTCCCCTTGGGTTAGTTCCAGAAAGCATTCATTTTTTTTTTTTTTGAGACAGAGTCTCACGCAGCTGCCCTGGGGTTGAGTGCAATGGCAGTCACAGCTTACAGTAACCTCAAACTCTTGGGCTCAAGTGATCCTCTTGCCCCAGCCTCCCAAGTAGCTGGAATGACAGGTGCCTGCCACAAAGCCTGCTAGTTTTTAGAGATGGGGTCTCACTCTTGCTCAGGCTGGTTTTAGAACTCCCGAGCTCAAGCAATCCACCTGTCTCAGCCTCCCAGAGTGTTGTAATTGCAGGCATGAGCCACGCCCCTGCCTAACATAAAATTTTTTAAATTCTTAATTTCTTCAATGCACCTCTGTACTTCATTCACAAGTCATTACTTTTCAGAAAATGCATGGTCAGGTAACTTTATTGAGCACTGTCTTATTTTGCCTCATATTTGTTGGATAATTTGGCTAGCAATAAGCCCTTACATTCAAAATAGCTTTCTTCAGAATTTTAAAGGTATAGTTTTCCAAAGACTTTCTACTTCAAGGATAGCCTGCAGACCAGCAGCCATGGCAGCACTGAGGGGACTGAGGGAAATACAGAATTCCCCAACGTGGAATTGAAGAAACTCTTCAGGGATGTGTTATGGGTACCTTAGAAGAGAGAAGCACTATTCCATCTTCAGGGCTACAGAGAGCTCTGCAATCACTTATTCCACAGTAAATAATCTACATGTTTCAGCCTGAGAGGTTTGAGGCTCTTTCTTTTTCCTCATGTTCTAAAATTCTCCAGGCTCGTTTTAGGCTCCTACTTTTTCTGGTGAGTCCTACCAATCTTAAGACTTTTGCCTCTCCTAAGATCTGAGGAATTTTCTTCTCATTCCCCAATTTACCTGCCTCTCTGCATTCTCTATTCCCTCTCTCTTGGGAATGTTATAGATTTCCTAGACTGATTATCTATATTTCTTAGCCCTTCCCTTTAATGTTTCTTGTTTTGATCTTTCTGATCTTCATGCTGGGAAGTTTTTCTCAAATTTGTCCTCTATTCCCTATTTTGTGTTTTTTACGTTGCAAATATATACTTTTAATTTGCCAGGCACATTACAGTTTTCTCAATGCTCGCTTCTTATAGCAGGCTGTTCTTGTTTCATGAATACAATGTGGCGTCACACATCCTTAGGGTTACTGATTGGTTTTTGTTTCTCTGTTAGGCTCCCTCTAGTGTCAGTTGTCCTATTTGTTCATCTTATTCCTTCTTTTCCATGCTGTTGCTTTTTCCTTAAATGCCTGATCATCCTTTTAGATAATATTATGGAATTATGTGTATTTTTTTAGGTATGATGATGGTATTATGGTTTTATAAGAAAAAGTCCTTATTTTTAGAAAATGAATGTTGAGATCTTTACAGATGAAGTATCTTGATATCTGCAATTTACTTTCAAGTTGTTTCATGTTCTCTTTCTCTCTCTCAGATACTTAGAGGGTAAAAAAGCAAACATTTTAATATGACGAAATGCTAACATGTGATGAAAACAGGTGGAGAGTATGTCCATATGCTCATTGTACTAGTCTTTCAACTTTTGTCCTAAAATTTCTGTCCAAAAATTTTCATTGTAAAAATTGAAAATCAGAACCACAAAATATCTGCTGATGCTTGAATGCTCGTTCTCTGAACAACTTTAGAAAAATACACTACAGAGTCAGAAATACATGACAGGAATCAGCTTTCTTATAGGAAAATAGGTATCTGCTTCGTCTTTTTTTCTTCCTCAGTTTAAATTTAATAAAAAGTACAAAATTCCACTGGGTTGAGCCCCACTGCTGGTACATGGCACATACCAGCTGGCCTGCCCCATAGCACAGCTCAGGATTCCCACCAGGGGGAGAAAAGCTGACCCTCCCAACCCCTGCAGGAAAGGCCCGTCCTGTCCCACACCACATCTCCCACATCTCAGCTGAGTGTGTTTTAAGCACAAAAAAAGTTTTGTTCTCTTGACTGCCTGCTGTAGCCCAGCACTGAAAAGAGCCAGCACTCGCTTTTGCTTGGAGGAAATATTATTTGCTTTTTTGGACACTGGGCTTGATGGCATCACTGCCAAGCTCCCATCTGGTCATCAGCAGTTCCAAGACAGTTCTCTATGACAGAACCACCCTGACCAGTCAGGAAGAGGATGCCCTGGCTTGGATTTTAAGCATGTTAATGGTAGGCCATTTGCATCTTTGTATATTTGCACTGTGAGGTAATGAGCAATATACGCAAAGCTTCTGACTGACATTCTTCAGGAAATCTGCCAGAGTGGATTAAGAAGGGACCTGTCTTGTTGTATCTCTAATGAAGCAAAAGGAAGTTATAATGAGATTTCATGGGTGTGGGTAGTAATTGGATTTGGTGGAGGGTATAATCAAATCTCACCAAGCACCTACAACCTTTGCCCCTGGAAATAATGAAAGGGTCAGGCAACCTTCCATCTTACTTAAAGGGAGACATGTAAAGCCTGCAGAAACTCTATAGCGCATATCCCCAGTCATGGGATGACAGCTCCAGCACCTTCAGAACTGCAGAAAGGCTTCCCCTCTGGGAGGGGGTGGCAAGCACTGTAGGTAATACCTGAATACTGTGAAACTCATTGACCACTTTCTATCCTCCAATCTCCTGAAATTTCCATCTCTGCCTCAGTAAGGAGTATTAAAGCAGAACCCAGGCCAGAGAAGGGTGTACTCCCCTACATGGGCAGATTCCAACACACAAGTAGAAGGCATGTGTCTCAGTGGGGTACCAGCACTATTTCCTTTCACCATAGAGACATCACCCCTGGATGCCTGGCAGCCAAAACTCTGGGTCCAACCCAGGACATGAAGCCTGACAGGATTCCTCTAAGGGTATTGACTGATGGTAAGCAGGCAGGCTGACCCCCACCCTAGCACTAAACTAAGTACTCAGTGCCTCACCCCAGGCCCTTAAGGCTCCTTCCTGGAGCAGGACTGCTCTGCTCAGGTTCTCTGACAATCCTCCCTCTAGCTCAGACTACTAATAATACCTTAAACTGGGTGGCTTATAAACAATAGAAATTTATTTCTCACAGTTCTGGAAGTTGGGAAGTCCCAGTTCAAGGTGCTGGCCGATTCAGTTGGATGGCACTTTCTCGCTGTGCCCACACACGGTGTAAGAGGCAAGGCAGCTCTCTTATAAAGCATTAATCCCATTCAGACGGGCAGAGCCCTCATGACCTAATCACCTCTGAAAGGCCCTATCTTCTAATACAATCACCTTGGGGTTAAGTTTCAACACTGTGAATTGTGGGGGAGACACAATTCAGACCACAGCCAGTTAACTCATCCCTTTCATGCCAATTTCATGCCATACTTTCCATTCTCTAGAAATTCTTTTTAATTCTTTCTTTTAATTTTGTTTACCCTCTAACCACTAGACCACCAGGGACATTCTCCAGAAGTTAATAAAAATCCTTGGTCTCCTGATGGCTCCTCTCCCTCTGTCAATGCCATTGCAAACTTAATCCCTTTGAGTATTCTATCCAGTCATTTCCGTGGGATTTGAAGAGGAAGGAGCCACAGCATGGGTGCCTACATTGTCACCCCCAACCAGAAGTCCTTCTCTCAGAATTCAGTCCTATTTGTGCTGCAAGTTTTGCTGTCTGCTGCTTTCCTTCTGAGGCTTCCCCCAACACCACCACCAAGTTTTATCTTCCCTCTTCTTAGCAATACAAGCAGGAAGGGCATGGCCTTATCAAGCTATCATAGCATAGCACCATGTGCAGACAGAAGTTAACGCGGCAGGCCTGAGGTTGCGCTCTTGGCAAGGAGGCACTTGGCTGGCATCCTCGGAACTGGGATTGGGAAAAAGGTCCCAGCATCCCCTTATTGTGCCCAAACCATTTCAGCAGACAGGTAATTTATGCTGAACACCTGCTTTTCTTCTGAAAGTCTGCAACTTGATACTAGGCAGAGGGTGCCTACCTGACTTTGGTAAAAACCTCGGGTGCTAAGTGTCTAGCAAGCTTCTCGGGTAAGCATCATTTTGCAGGTGTTGTCACAATTCGTTGCTCAGGTAATTAAGCAAGTCCTGCCTGGCTCCATTGAAAGAGGACTCTCAGAGACTCTCAGAAACTTGCCATTGGTTTCCTCTGGACTTTAGCCCATGTGCCTGTTCTCTTTGCTGATTTTGCAATTTATTTGTGTGTGTGCATATTTTACATAAAATTTTGCTGTAATAAATACGAATAGCATAACTATATGTGAGTCCTGTGAGTTCTCCTAGCAAATCATCAATCCTGCGGGTGGCCTTGGGGACCCCCAACACACACTCCTTACACAAGAAGGGTTTTCAGCTGGATCATGGCTTGAGGTAGCATTTTTCCAGTATATGCCTGGAAGATACTTATCTGGCAAAATGGTCAAAGAAGACTCACACAGTCTGGTCTCAAAAGCTCTGGTGATCTCCTTAGCAGACTATGAAACCGAGCAATCCCCTGGTTCCGTCCTCAGCCTAGGCCTTGGAGCACTTGTGTGTGTCCTTGGTGCACAGGGCGGTGCACAGGGCACCACCCCTCTCTGTGGTGGTAGACACCCTCCAGCCCAGCATCCCCATGGGTTACTATTGTCTGTGGACCAGAGCTCCGCCTTTCATTCTGCATGCTCCCTGTTACACGAAAAACAGAAGGCCATGCCTCCCCGTGCGTCCACTTTTGCTCACAGGTAGAAATTGTGATGACTCCCAAAACTAAGTAAACAGCCTTTTCACAACACCCACAAACAGGAGCTTGCAATTAAAGCACTAAGTCACAACTTCAGGGTCAAGGGATGCTGAAGTTTAACATATATTTCTAATAAGAAAGTTGTCAAGAAAAACTCACACTCTTAGATCACCAGATGAGATGAAGAATGTGAATTAGTAGAATGTCTGAATTACTGAATGTTCTTAAGAAGTGGTTTTGTTACAACAGGTAGGCAGGAGGGAGACAAAAGATCAGACCAGCTTTAACCTAGCCCAAGTTAAATTGCCGATCTTAATTCCCCCATATAGTTTGTTTTACTGTAGAAGTCTCTAAAAGCAAGAATAACGGGGGGAGGAGAGCTGCCACTGAGAACCACGTGGTGGTCACCTCCTCAATGCACTGTGCTGACCTCTAAATAGTATTCTAAAAATGTCTGAATTCCTCTTTGGGTTAGCAGTTCTTGCATTATAAAAAGCAGCCATTGTCATTACAACTCATTTTAACAATACACAAAAATGTAAAGAATATTCTCTTACCCAGAGCCCTTACGGCATAAAGATGCAGCACAGAGAAATCAGTATTTTGCTCTATTTCTTTCTAAACTTACATGTGGATGGGTTTTTGTCTTATTTCTCCTTTTCCAACTTTTTCTTACAAAGTTCTAACTTCATCTGCAAGAATGCAACTGTACTAAGGCAGCTGCAAGAAATAATTTGGAAATCCCAAGCACCCTTTACCCAGTTTCCCCCAGAGGTAGCACTCAGTGTAGTATTTAATAGCATCCCTACTAGGAAAAGCAATGTTGGTACAATCCACAGAATTTATGTGGTTTTCACACACGTGTGTGTGTGTGTTTAGTTCTCTGCAATTTATCTCGTGTGGACTTGTGTGACCGCCACCTCGGTGAGGGAGCAGAAGAGATCCATCACAAGTTCCTGCAAGCTCCCATTTTAGCCCCATCGTGCGCTTCTCTTTTCTCTCCATGACTTCTGGCAACACTGATCTGATCTGCATTGGTATAATTTTGTCATTTCGAGAATGGATATGTGAGTGGAATCCTACAGTGTGTAGCCTTTTAAGATTGGTTTCTTTGGCTCGGCGCCTGTGGCTCAACGGGCTAAGGCGCCAGCCACGTACACCTGAGCTGGTGGGTTCGAATCCAGCCCGGGCCTGCCAAAAAACAATGACAGCTGCAACCAAAAAATGGCCGGGTGTTGTGGCGGGCGCCTGTAGTCCCAGCTACTTGGGAAATGGAGGCAAGAGACTCGCTTGAGCCCAGGAATTGGAGGTTGCTGTGAGCTGTGATGCCACAGAACTCTATTCAGGGTGACAGCTTGAGGCTCTGTCTCAAAAAAAAAAA
>CAUYRH010018338.1:0-18397 GCA_963574655.1 Perodicticus potto
AGGCCTAGGAAATTCACAAGAAACTGACCTAGGCATAGGAAATGGGGGTTCCACATTTAGTCCCAAGTGTAAAGTGAAGGAGACACCAAGGTACAAGTGTCTCCTCAGCAGTTGTCCAGCCTTTTTGGCTATTGGAGCCTCTGGTGGGCGTTGTAGGTCCACCTATCTGTCCGTACATACTGGACAGCAATTTTACTAAGTGTGATTCCAATTTATGTCACAGCAGGATTTAATAATTACTCAAGGCATGAACCTTTTACATCATTCAAAATGGTTGAAACTGTAAAAATTAATTTTGTTAAAGTTAAGGAACTATTGAATATGCAATGATTTTAGCCAAAACAGAATTAGCTGTCAAACTGTACTCATGTATATTTATGGAAGAACCTCTTACCAGACATTTTGTATTATGTTGAGCATTAAAGAAGTCTGTAAAGGGGCCGGGCGCGATGGCTCACACCTGTAATCCCAACATTTGGGAGGCCGAGGTGGGTGGATTGCCTGAGCTCACAGGTTCGAGACCAGCCTGACCCAGAGCAAGACCTCGTCTCTAAAAATAGCCACGCATTGTGGTGGGCACCTGTAATCCCAGCACTTGGGAGACCGAGGTGGGTAGATTGCCTAAGCTCACAGGTTTGAGACCAGACTGACCCAGAGCAAGACCTCGTCTCTAAAATTAGCCGGGCATTGTGGTGGGCACCTATAGTCCCAGCTACTTGGGAGGCTGAGACAAGAGAATCACTTGAGGCCAAGAGTTTGACGTTGCTGTGAGCTGTGACAGCACTCTACTAGGGCAACACAGTGAGACTCTGTCTCACAAAAAAAGAAGTCTATAAAGGGGATACCAACCTTTTGCACGTATCATTTTTCGGAGGCTCCTGAAGATGACACATATTCAAAAATAACAAAGAAAAAAGAAAGAAGATTAACATGGCAAATACAAATATTCTTGAATATATATATATAAAATCCATAGCTGATAGCAGAAATTTCATTTTTCATGAACTTTGATATTTATGTGAGCTAAGGGTGGCCTGGGAATTTTATTTCTCATAAAATACCAATACTCCCAAATGAAGAACTACAAATGAGAGCAAAGAAATGACCTAAATGTTTTTAAGTGTTAAAAGTGCTTAGGAAATTGGCTCAGCACCTGTGGCTCAAGCGGCTAAGGCGCCAGCCACATACACCTGAGCTGGCAGGTTTAAATCCAGCCTGGGCCCGCCAAACAACAATGACGGCTGCAACCAAAAAATGGCTGGGCATTGTGGCAGGCGCCTATAGTCCCAGCTACTTGGGAGGCGGAGGCAAGAGACTCGCTTGAGCCCAGGAACTGGGGGTTGCTGTGAGCTGTGATGCCACAGCACTCTATCCAGGGTGACAGCTTGAGGCTCTGTCTCAAAAAAAAAAAAAAAAAAAATGCTTAGGAAATAAAGTATATTGAAATGAACTAATTCACAATCACAAAGATGTGTCTGGTTCAGCTAGGCTTGCTACTGGTAGGAGTTAACATCACATTTTCTGAAAACATTTTAAAAAATTGAAAAAACTCTTCAATGGTGAAATGCTCTAGATCACACAGGTGATTTTTCTAGATTGTAGAAATGAATTGGTTCACTCTTCAAAATTGTTATGACTAGAGACCTTTGCATTTCAAATAAAAAGAAAATGCCAAAATAATCTTCAAAAACGTATTTTGGCAATAAAACATAATGAAATACTGATATATGCTACAACATGGATGGGCCTTCAAAACATTATGCTAAGTGAAAGAAGACAGACATGAAAGAACACGTTATATATGCCCAATTATTTCATAATCTCCTGGCTGGGACAATCAATAGAGGCAGAAAGTTGATTAGTGGTTGCATAGGACTGGGGAGCAGAAGAGGATTGGGGAAATGGAAAATGACTGCTAATAGGTATGGTTTCTTTCTGGAGTGATGAAATTGTCCTAAATTGGTTGTGATTATGGTTACATAGTTCTATAAATATACTAAAATATCACTGACTCATAAATTTTAAATAAGTGAATTGTGTAAGACTTGTATCTCTATAAAACCTATTATTAGAAATAGTTTTTAATTTAATAACCACCATAACTCAGAGGTTAGGGTGCCAGCCACAAGTACCAGGCCTGGTGGGTTCCAACCTGGCCTAGGCCTACTAAAGACCAGCCTGAGCAAGAGTGAGACCCTATCTCTAAAAAAAAAAAAAAGACAAAAAAAAAAAACAGAGCTGGGCATTGTGGTGGGTGCTTGAGGTCCCCACCCTCCCCCTACTTGGGAGGCTGAGGCAAGAAGATCACTTGAGCCCAAGAGTTTGAGGTTGCTGTGAGCTATGACACCACCGCACTCTACCGAGGGTAACAAAGTGAAACTCTGTCTCAAAAAATAAATAAATAATTAAAAATAAGCCTGGACAAGTGGTTTTTAAACCATAGGACATCTTCAGGAAATTTAATGGGTATTTGAACGGGTATTTGATTGATTATGGTAGGATGTTCGCAGCTTTTTATTTACAATACTTGGGTATCTCTGTGGCCAGTAACTTATGAAAAACATCTGGGGAATTTTTGGCTTCAAATACTACTGGAAAGTATCCCCCCACTCCCACCATAATACCAGATCTTATAGCATGAGCTACCTACATGAATTTTAATATTAGGTTCATTTTACTGCCTAAGACATTTGAGTACTGAAAGTACATAATTTTATCATTTTATAGTCCCAACTATGATACGGTCATGTGGTGTGGATCCTGAGGCCAACTCCAGTGTACTAAAATATACAAGTCACTGAAAACCATTTCTTTCTGGATGAAAACACAGTTTAACAACTACTGCCTTGCAAAGGAGATATCCTCAAAGTCACCCAGTTATGTAAAACATATTTCGCTGTACACAGGGCAAATTTTGAAGATCAAAACCATCCCCTAAAACAACTTATGATACAACTATCTTTCAAATTTATTATAAAATATATATCCTGAAGAAAAAGAAATAAAAGACTCACAGAATGATTTCTACTGAGACCTAAGAAATGAAAAGTTTGTTATAATGGTGGAGAATTGATTTGAAAAGAATCAGAACCTTGCCCTTCTGATCTCTTGTTTTACAAAACTACAATTCATTTCTAAACAGAGCTTTATCAAGAGAAGACATTAATCTTTGGGATCCTGCAGCAAAGGGTATTCTGTCTTTCAAAAGTGATTTTGCCATTACAGTCTATATTTAAAAGATTATGAGACAAAATACAATGTTACACAAACACAGGGAATAATCAAACCAGATGAAATTCTTTGCTAAACAGCAATCACTGCTCATCTAAAGGGCATCTATATCACTACCATTCCAAACTTTAATAAACTAGGTAATAGGTAGGACAGGGAATGTTAAATAATTTAAAAGTATACTTTAGCTTATTACAGTCAACTAACTATATTAAATGATTATAAACAATGTATTCTTTTTAGTTTCCTCCCAAAAGAGGATGTAAACTAGATTATATATGTATACATATTAATACATTATACATCTATTAATAACAGAAAACTGTATGGATAAGTCATCAGGAAAAAAAATGGACCTATCTTCAAATGAAACTTATAGATTGCTTCTAATATATGTGGAATTTACTACATTTCATAAATGAAGTTTCTTAAGTTAAAAAATTAAGTTTAAAAAGCATATTAGTTAAGTCTCTATGCAGACTATTTTATTTGTTTAGAAACCAGATCCACCACCAGATCCAGTGGTGGCTCACACTTATAATACTATAAACTCTGGGAGGCTGAGACAGGTAGATCACCTGAGCTCAGGAGTTTGACGAGACCAGCCTGAGCAAGAGCAAGACCCCATCTCTACTAAAATATTGAAAATTTAGCTGAGCATCTTGGTAGACACTTGTAGTCCTAGGATGCTGAGGCAAAAAAAATCACCTGAACCCAAGAGTTTGAGGTTGCTGTGAGCTATGACTCTATGACGCCACGGCACTCTACCCAGGGCGAGAGTGAGAACCTGTCTCAAAAAAACCCAAAACAAAACAAAAAAAATCACCCAGACCAAATTCTCTTGCAACAAATGTCATCACATCAAAACTTTTGCCTAAGGAATACTAAATATCTATTTAAAAGAATAAGGAAGATATTTATGAGTTAACAAGAAATAATGACTAATAAAATTTTTAAATTAAGAGAAACAAGGTGAAGAATGGTATGTATGAGGCTTTTTTTTTTTTTTTTTGAGACAGAGTCTCAAGCTGTCACCCTGGATAGAGTGCCGTGGCATCACAGCTCACAGCAACCTCCAATTCCTGGGCTCAAGTGAGTCTCCTGCCTCTGCCCCCCAAGTAGCTGGGACTACAGGCACCCACCACAATGCCCAGCCATTTTTTGGTTGCAGCCGTCATTGTTGTTTGGCGGGCCCAGGCTGGATTCGAACCTGCCAGCTCAGGTGTATGTGGCTGGTGCCTTAGCCCATTGAGCCACAGGCACTGAGCCATTTTTTTTTTTTTAAAGGAAGGGATGCTCTGTCTGTCTACCTATCCATCCATCCATCCATCCATCCATCCATCTACACCTTATCCTTGTGTATCCATAGATTCTCTTTGGAAGAGTAAACAAGAAAATGATAGCTACCTTCAGGGAAGGGAAGCTAAGAGACTATGAGTTAGGGATGGGAGGAAATCTTTTTTGAGAGTATTCTTCTTTGGAATATCTGATTTTTTCTTTTACTGCATACTATTAAAAAAATTTAATGGAGAAATGGTCAAGTTATTTGATCTAGTTGACCATTAGATTTGACAAGCAAAGCAGTTGACTGTCACCTAGATAATATCTGGTGAATAAATGAATGAAATGGTGCCCACGTTTTGGGTCAGGTTAGGATTTGTATGTACCTTACCTCCTGAACTGATGGCACACAGAATAATAAAACAGCTAACCAATAAGCAAATACATAATCAAAAGAGAATTCATGGACCCCAAATGTTTGTGGGTTACCTGCTACAGAGCACGCAGGCTAGCTAACAGGCACAGGTAGCACAAGGTCTGTTCCTAAGGTGCAGAGCGGAAAAATGTTAAGTCAGATACAAGTAGAAGACTGAGAGTTCTCAGCTGAGGGTTGATCAAGTAAGGAAGAGACTCATTAGGACTATAATTCCTTTTTTTTTCAAAGACAGAGTCTCATTCTGGCACCGTGAGTAGAGTATCATGGTGTCATAGCTCACAGCAACCTCAAGCTCTTGGACTCGAGCGATCATCTTGCCTCAGTTTTTCTATTTTTAGTAGAGACAAGGTCTCATTCTTGCTCAGGAAGGTCTTGAACTCCTGAGCTCAAGCAATCCACCTGCCTCGGAATCCACAGTGCTAGGATTACAGGCGTGAGCCACCGTGCCCAGCCAGGACAATAATTCTATTTAGTTATTTGATTGAAGCAAGTAAGAAAAATTTTAGTAGATCTTTAAGTTTCTAAGCTTTTAAATTTTAGTATTATAATAGTTCAGGGCCTTCAACTCAAGCACTATCCATCTAACAGTAACACAATGGTGACCATTGTTTATCTGTGTTGTAAAGCACTATGATAGGTGGTTTATAAAAGAATTGGGAGGTATTAGAGGGACTAGGGGAGTGCAGTTCAGATAAGTACATAGGGCTGAAAGTAAGAGGGAGGCAGAGAAATACAGGATATGAGAGAACGGAAATGAAAACTGTCTCACAAGGCTGAAGATACGTCTTTATTAGACTTAAAAAAAAATCAACTCCATAGAGATTCAGCAATCCTGACCCAAGAAAAAGAACAATGAAATGAACTTCACTTCTATTTCTTTCTTTTTTCGAGACAGAGCCTCAAGCTGTCGCCCTGGGTAGAGTGCTGTGGTATCACAGCTCACAGCAACCTCCAACTCCTGGGCTTAAGCAATTCTCTTGCCTCAGCCTCCCAAGTAGCTGGGACAAAATGCCCGGCTATTTTTTGGTTGTAGTTGTCATTGTTGTTTGGCAGGTCCAAGCTGGATTTGAACCTGCCAGCTCTGGTGTTTGTGCCTGGCACTGTAGCCGCTTGAGCTACAGGCACCAAGCCACTTCACTTCTATTTCTTGATGGTATATATTTAAACCAGAGAGAGAAAAATGAGGAAAAGAGATACCCACATCCTAGACACCAAGTTCCTATTTAAACCTCTGTAAGAAATAAATCCAGGGAATCAAGAATTTCTTCCTAGGACGGACACAGGTGGCTCATGCCTACAATCCTAGCACTTTGGGAGGCCAAGGCAGGTGGACTGCCTGAACTCAGGAGTTCGAGACGAGCCTGACAAAGGGCAAGACCCCATCTCTACTAAAAATAGAAAAACTAGCCGGGTGTTGTGGCAGACGCCTGTAGTCCCAGCTACTCAGGAGGCTGAGGCAAGTGGACTGCTCAAGCCCAAGACAGTTACAGGTTGCTGTGAGCTATGATGCCATGGTACTCTACTCAGGGCAACAGAGTGAGACTCTGTTTCAAAAACAAAAAGAAAAGAAGAGAAAACCTATGTAGGTGGTCTTGAAAATTTTCCAAAAGGCTTTTCTTGCCTGATCTGCCTGAAAAACAACAGTGTAAGTGGAAACACATACTAGTCAGGCTTTCCACTTGATGAAGACACGTCCCTCGGGCACAGTGACGTGAGGCAAACAGAGGATTAAAAACACCACCGCCCTCAGTTACCCTGTAACACAGGCAGGGGCTAAACTACCTTGGGAAACTTCTCAATTATTACAGAAATTGGTGAGCTGAAATGGTTTCTCTTTTTATATTTTTCACAAAAAATCTAAAGTTCAACAGTTTTAATTCAGCTGAAAAATCTCTAATTCTTTGGTCTGTGGAAGGCAGACAGTGCTTTCCACAGCAGAGAATTAAATTTTCCTAAGTTCTCAAATGAGAAGATGGGAACATCATTCTGCAAAATGTTTGGATGTGTCTATGTATTTCTCACCTAGATTACTTAACATGCAAGTTCCCAAGCCCCATCTTCAGAGATTCCAAGTGAGCAGTGGTGGAAGCTCAGGAAATATACATTTTATGTGTATTTTCATGTACATAGCAAGGGATTCCAATTTAGGTAATAGAAGAACAGAATTTGAGGAACAGTGTTTTCCACTCCTGGGAATGGTCCTAACTATCCCACCAAGAAAGAAAAACAGTAACAAAAAGCAATTTGTAGATTTCTAGGGCTGGGTGCCTATAATCCTAGAACTCTGGAAGCCTGAGGTGGGTGGATCCCTTGAGATCAAGAGTTTGAGACCAGCCTGAGCAAGAGTACGACCCTGTTTCTAGTACAAACAGGAAAATTAGCGAGGTGTTATAGTGGGTGCCCATAGTCCCAGCTACTTGAGAAGCTGAGGCAAGAGGATCATTTGCACCCAGGAGTTTGAGGTTGCTATGAGTTATGATGATCCCTGGCACTCAACCCAGGATGACAAAGTGAGAATCTGTCTTAAAAAAAAAAAAAAAATTGTAGACTTCTAAACAGTGTAATTGCAAAAATATTTTTTTCTATTGCTTTAATATAAAGGGTTCAGAAATTGGTTACGGCTCCTAGATACCAGAGGCAAGTCTGGTACAAATGGGAATATGACTCGAATCAAATGTTGACTTCTGAGAGTGATATTTTCTGGACATTTTCAAAATACTAATGAAGACCAGGCTTACTTCAAATTTAACTTTAATAGCACAGTGTGGATTTAACAATGGGTAATACATATTAGAAGAGGAAGATAAGCAAACCAAGAGTATTTACAACATGTTTAAAGGACTATTTCATTCCCCTTTCACAAGCAATTCAAGAGTTCAGAGTGGCAAAATCTAGCAAGATGCATGAGTTAATTTATATACACACTCTGGACTGCAGGTCAACAGATGGCAGACAGTTCAAGCAAACAATCTCTTGAGTTGACAGAATTCTTGTATCTAGGCCAACTTTAGCTGCTGTGTCAAACCTGTTCAGAAATTCTGGCTCAATGAGGAATGGGAGGAAAGCAAGCACTCAGAACTAGGAAAAGGGAAGGGAGACAGCATTGCTTCCATATGTTCTGGGCAGCACCTAAACTGCTTTCCCTTTAAATTAGGGGGCACAGGTTGGGCAACAAAGTGAGACCTAGTCTCTACAAAAGTTAGGAAAAATTAGCTGGGTGTGGTGATGCACACTTGTAGTCTCACCTATTTGGGAGGTTGAGGCAGGAGCATCACCTGAGGCCAGGAGTTTGAGGTTGCTGTGAGCTAGGCTGATACCACCGTACTCTAGCCTGAGCAACAAAGTAAGACTCTGTCTCAAGTAAGTAAATAAATAAAAGTTTTTATAGAATGAGTCAGAATATAACAATTTATCCCTTAGGCCCCAAATTTTAAAAAACATATTCTATTAATAGACGGCACTCTAGCCTGGGCAACAGAGTAAGACCTTCTCAAGATAAATTAGTTAACAGATAAATAAATGAGTGGACAGGGTAACAGCTACCTGAAGGGCAAAGGTCAAGAGAAATTGTAAGGGAATAAGAGAGATGAACCACTCAGCTTGTGGGAAGCAGAAAAAGCTTCCATACTTTCTTCCTCGTACATAATGCAGTGCACATTAAGGTTTTCAAATACTCAATCTTTTCTTTTTCCCATCTCATTGTATCACTGGGAAGTGTGTGGGCCTCCAGGATAAAGGAATTAAATTTGGGGAAAAGGGACAGAAAAGCCTCTGTATTATAGGTAAAGAGTATAACTAAACTTGTAAGGAAAAACCAACTTTTCAATTTTTTTACAACACAGAAGCAATTATTACCACTTGTTCTATATAATGTAAGAGTACCATATTTATTTCTCTATAACCAAACCTATAAACTAGTTTCTTTCAAAACCATACAGGACATAGCTCGGGCATTTCAATTTTTTGAAAAAACATGTAGAAGTATTAAGAAAATGTTTCCTGCTGGGCGCGGTGGCTCATGCCTGTAATCCCAGCATTGTGGGAGGCTAAGAAGGGAGAATTGCTTGAGCTTAGGAGTTGGAGACTTGCCTGAGCAAGAATGAGACCCTGACTCCTAAAAAAAAAAAAATGAAAAACCCAGCCGGGCACCACGGTGAGCGCCTGTAATCCCAGGGGCTTCCAGAGGCTAAGGCAGTGGGATGCCCACAGCCCCAGTCTGAGGTTGCAGTGAGCTTTGACCCCACTGCACTCTGCTCAGGGCATAGGGTGGGACTCTGACTCAACAAAAAAAAAAAGAAAGAAAGAAAGACAAGAAAATGTTTCCTACTATTCAAGACTCAACTATTCTTTTTTCCTGAGATGGTACTGAGTCCAAATTCCTCAAAAATGGAATTTTTGCTTGGGGAAAAAGTAAACACTTTTTAACTTCCCTTAAGATAATTTTTTAAATTAAAAGAAGTTCACTCTCTCTCCTGGAGGGAGAAAAGAAGGGAAAAAAAAATAAAAGAAATTCTACTTGAGTAAACAGAAATATAAACACTTAAAACACATAAAACAAGCTGATGATTTCTTACCTTGTTACCACTTTGAGGTTTAAGGTCACTCTGCTCAAAAGAGGAAAACAAATATTTTAAGATATATCCAAATGAACTCTTACATTCTGTGCTTGTTTATAACATGGGAACCTGATACTGCATTCTGGTGACAGTTTATTCCCTGGGTCTTCTGGGTCTGCAGAAGGTACTGACGCCCCCACTCTGAGTAAGTACTTCAGGGACATCCAAAGTTACTACCATTAGCAAGGGACTTGCAAGAACAGTCAAACCACTATTTTATTTATTTATTTTTCTTAATGTTTATATGTAAGAAAAATATTTTATTTTATAATTTTTTTTGTATTGTTGGGGATTCCTTGAGGGTACATAGAAGCAGGTTACACTGATTGCTTTTGTTAGATAAGGACCCTCTTACAAACTACTATTTTAGATAGAGGTGTTATTAATCACATTACAAAAACATATCAATAAAAATAGTAATCCAAAATCTTCCCTTAGCTTTCTAGAGATATACATGTGCTGCTTAGCCAACAAGAGTAAGGCTTGATGATTTTAGAGAAAATTTAAGCTGATGGCTGTGTAGAATTAATTTTCAGTTTAATAATTTATTATCTCATCCTGTTCAGTGACTATTTGGCAATTTTCTCTGCCTAAGCTCTCCTAGCTCTGAGAGTTCTTACCGGATGGACATCACCAATATAGTACTGCTTTAACATTTCTCTGGCATCAGAAGAGTGGCCTACATCTTCAAAGCTTTCACTTGCATCGGCACCAGCTTGTTCCAGCAGAACCTCTTCTCCACCAGGATGCTACAAGGAAAAGATATTTACTGAACAGAGAGTTCTCTGAAAAGCAAGCCAATATAAGTTACTTTCCCACTCCACTTTCCTTTGTCTTTT
Organism: Perodicticus potto; assembly: GCA_963574655.1. Taxonomy (NCBI): domain Eukaryota; kingdom Metazoa; phylum Chordata; class Mammalia; order Primates; family Lorisidae; genus Perodicticus; species Perodicticus potto. Next base: position 10,404 of record CAUYRH010018338.1, read on the forward strand.
CTCCCTTTAATGTGAAGAATGGAGCAAATTGGTACCATGTGCCACCTGACAGGATGCAACAAGAAGAACACAGTATAACTTCAGTGATATTCTAGCCAAAAATGCATAATATGGGGAATATTGTGAGGAACCCTAGGACAACTACAAAATCTCTGTGGACAGCTCTGGCTTGTGATCTCCAAAGATATCAAGGTCATGAAAATTAGGAAAAACTGAAGAAATTGTCCCAGACTAAAGGACAAAAGAGAGACGTGACAACTGGAACATGTGATCCTGAGCTGGTTCCTTTTGCCAACATTATTGAGACAGCTCTGCAGAAACCCAAATGGGGACTCCAAGAAATATGGATTTCTTTATTCTATCCTTGCAACCCTTCTGTAAGTTTGAAATTGTCTCAAAATAAAAAGTTAAATAAGCCAGGCATGATGGCTCATGCCTATAATCCTAGCACTCTGGGAGGTCAAGGCAAATAGATCACGTGAGCTCAGGAGTTTGAGAGCAGCCTGAGCAAAGTGAGATCCAAACAGAAAAATTAGCCAGGCATAGTGGCAAGTGCCTGTAGTCCCAGCTACTTGGGAGGCTGAGGCAAGAGAATTGCTTAATTAAGCCCAGGAGTTTGAGGTTGCTGTGACCTATGAAGCCACGCACTCTACGGAGGGGAGACTCTGACAAAGTAAGATTCTGTCTCAAAAAAACAAAAAAAAAGCAGACAGGTACACAAAGGCTTATACATGCATAAAATACCCCTAGAAATGCTTCTGAAGAGACCCTGGTGGCTAGGAGACAAGGTGGGAAGAAAGACCTCACTGCATACTCAAGTAAAGCCTTATCTGCTCAGAACATAGTTTTTTAAAAATTACGTTTAGCACAGACCCTGACTTAAACACTCCACGAACATTTACTTATAATTAACAAATTAAGAATTTACATTATTCAACAGACCCAAATTTATATTCTGGAAATACTACATAATGCTTTTTACTTACTTTTTTAACAATCACTTAGCGGTGAATAATATCATTCCCATCTTAAGTATTAATTCAATTCAAGTACAAAGACTCTAAGTGTAACCTCTCAGTCACAGTCACATGCCCACGAACTCCCTGAGGATAAGGAAAATTCCTATTTCTGTCTCCTAAAAGGTCCCCACCTGGCAAGTGGGTCTCACATCCCAGTCTTTAAGCATGCTATTTTAAAACAAAAGTAAGACAGTAACTATTTGTTATTACATCTGCAACCTTTCAGATGTGCTTTTTGTCATTGGAACTAAGTCATTAGCTCTGAACTTATGTCCCAATTTGCTCTAAGCACCTCAGCTATGGAAGACCTTTTTTTCCTTATGACACATCCCAACTATTAGGTTTCCTTTAAGAACAAAAGGACAAGATTTAGCAGCTTAAGACCTTTCAGGCAAGGACTAACTTCCTGCACAGTTCTTTCTGCAAAGTACTTTCACTTTCATCAATCTCTCACCACTAATAAATGAATAAACATGATTAAGTACAAAGCTTGTATTTAAATGTAGAAGTAAAAAATTATATATTCATTGTGATAAATTTGGAAAAAACAAGAATAAAGAATCCAGAAATAAGTACACTTAACGATTTGGTGCATAAATTCCATTGCTTGTCCTATGCCTTCTTTCAAACATCATTCAATAATTTCTATTGAGGCTGTACTATTTTATGTAGTTGGTAGTGATAATAAAAGTTTTTGTGTTCTTACAAAAGTGAATTCATATAGTACATGTTTTATAGCCTCCCTTTGTTTCAATGAAGCAAAGGGGATCAGAGTGGTTCCAAAAATCCCTAGGTTTAGTAATTCTTACTCTGAAATGTGTTCATAATAGAAATGGCTCAGAACAAGCAAAAAGATGTCAGAGAACGCTTGGTTTTTGTTTTAGAACACTATGATCTTTAGATATTGTTATGTAAAATCAAATGGATGCAGGGCTGTAGTGGGCCTTCAGCAACCCAGCTCATAGTAGTGTGCTAGGCCCAAAGCCACAGCAGAGTCTCAGGCAAGTACTAAAGCAAGAGAATGCCCAGGCTGAGAGGCATGAAAAGGCCTTTAAGAGAACTGGAAGAGAGCCCCACCTCCTGAGCAGAAGAAGCCAGGCTAGCTCTCAGTGAAGATGGCAGGCAGGAGCTGCTCCAACTCAGCCCCTGGATAGTCCTGCCATGTACATTTATCACCTTCTTCTTGGACATGACCCTCCACTACTTGTTCATTCTGCTGCAGAGCAGCAAGCTCATCCAGGAGCAAGGATGTGAAGCAGTCTTCGGGGAAAATGGAAATTACATTCCCAAAAAAGCTTTCTTGACATGATAATAATACTTCAACAATCCAGAAAACGGGTTTTTCAAAAACCTAAAAGGAAAACAGTGCCGGGTGGCACCTGTGGCTCAGTGGGTAGGGTGCCGGTCCCACATACCAAGGGTGGCGGGTTCAAACCCAGCCCCAGCCAAACTGCAAAAATAAATAAATAATAAAATCATTAAAAAGTTAAAAAAAAAAAAGAGGAAAACAGTGCCACTTTCTCCCACTATACTCTTGAACCTGATGAAAGAGAATGTAACAAATGTCCTCCCTAGGATTCTTACTGGTACATTAATCAGCATGACATTCCTCGGCTTTGTCACAACCAAGGTCCTGATTCTGCTAACCCTGTTTTAAGCCTGTTTATTCTGCAGCAAGGAATCAAACCACCCACATTAGAAGCATCCTGGGTGAGTTCTGCATCCCAGTATTCCCTCAATGTATTTGGGCCTTAAAGCATTTACTCTCTGATCCTGGGCTAAGATAGCATCAATAGTCAATGAGGAATGAGGCAAGAGCAGATGACTGCAGCAGCGAAGGCCCTGCCGCAGATACCAACAAAGTTTCCAAGACAAAATGAGAAGTTTTGAAGCTGATGGTACCATGTGATATCAAAGAAACGTTAATCTCCAAAGAAAAGACCTCCACGTTGAAGGCATGTTCAAAATGGAATTATAAAACTCCTTTTTTTTTTTTAAGACCAAGCAGAGATTTTCTCTGCCAAAATTTGGAGTAGCCCTTAACTTGCTCTGTTCATTTGAGACGGAGCCTCTCATAATAAAAAGAAAGATGTGTTGGCGGTGCCTGTGGCTCAGTGTGTAGGACACCAACCCCATATAGGGAGGGTAGCGGGTTCAAACCCGGTCCCAGCCAAACTGCAACAAAAAAATAGCCGGACATTGTGGCGGGCGCCTGTAATCCCAGCTACTCGGGAGGCTGACACAAAAGAATCGCCTAAGCCCAGGAGGTGGAGGTTGCTGTGAGCTGTGTGACACCATGGCACTCTACCGAGGGCGATAAAGTAAGACTCTGCCTCTACAAAAAAAAAAAGGAGGAAAGACATGTGAGCTGGTGGGCATGCAGCAAGGATCACTCTTATCAGAGCCACATTCCCCTTTATGCCTGAAACTAGAAGAAATGAGGAGTATGTGCTGGCTGACTTGCAGGGAAAGAGATATTTTAAAATGTTTTTAATTTTCCTTCTGGTACCTCTAGAAATGAAAGGCAGACAAAGGGGAAGAAATTCCAGCTAGTGATAATATATAAAAACTTACCAAAAATCAAATCTTTGGAAACAGGATTATGGATTATAACTAATTATTATGTGCAGTCTTTCTGACTTTCTTTCTTTCTTTTTTTTTTTTTTTTTTGTAGAGACAGAGTCTCACTTTGAAGATCGCCCTCGGTAAAGTAAGACTATGGTGTCACACAGCTCACGGCAACCTCCAGCTCCTGGGCTTAGGTGATTCCCTTGCCTCAGCCTCCCGAGTAGCTGGGACTACAGGCGCCTGCCACAACACCCAGCTATGACTTTCTTTTTTTAGAGACAGAGTCTTGCTCTGTCATATAGGCTGGAGTGCAGTGGCACAACCACAGCTCACTGTAGCCTCAAACTACTGAGCTCAAGGGATCTTCCAATCTCACTATAGTAGATGGGAAATCACATGTTATATGTATATTACCACATAAAAAAATTAGAAAAAAAAAACCCAGACTCTAAGGAATATAAATGAATGTGTTCATGATTTTGGAATAATTACTAAGAATATTGGCTTAGTATGTATACGGTACCTTTTCTTTCTTTCGTTCTTTTTTTGTGGAGGCAAGAGTTTCACCCTGTCACCCTGGGTAGAGTGCCATGGTATCATAGCTCACAGCAACCTCAAACTCTTGGACTAAGAGATGCTCCTGCCTCACACACCCCACCCCGCCCCGAGTAGCTGGGACAGGCAGCTGCATCAATGCCTTCAGGGCTAGATTTTTTAGTAGAGATGATGTCTAGCTCTTGCTCAGGCTGGTCTCAAATCTGTGAGCTCAGGCAATCCACTCACCTCGGCTTCCCAGAGGAGTCCAGAGTTTGAGGTTCCTGTGAAGTACGATGTTGTCCATAGCACTCTACCCAAGGTGACAGAGTGAGACTCTGTCATGCAATTGACATTTATAAAGAAACATGTACACTAGGCATGATGGCTCACCCCTGTAATCCTAGCACCTTGGGAGAACAAGGTAGGAGCTTGAATCCAAAAGTTTGAGACAAGCCTGAGCAAGAGACCTGGTCTGTAAGAAAAAAAAAAAATTAGGCAGGCATGGTGGTATGTGCCCACAGCCCCAGCTACTTGGGAGGCTGAGGCAGGAAGATTAATTGATCCCAGGAGTTTGAGGTTGCTGTGAACTATGATGATGGCACTTCACTCTAACCTGGACAACCGAGTGAGATCCTGTGTCAGAGAGAGAGAGAGAGAGAGAAAGAGAGGGAGAGGGAGCTGAATATTTTATAGATTAGGCATAAGGCAGAGTTTTAAATTTTTTTTTAGCTGCAGAATACTTTTTTCAAGCAATATTTTGGACGGAAGCCCAATACACACAATCAAGTATACGTGATTAAAGTCCACAGCAATCTTCAAGAATCAATTTGAAAATTAGTAACAGATAAAAAAAGAAGACTAGATTTCAAATTAAGTAATACTGTGGCAGACACAAGTTCTGGAATATGAATTTAATTTCAGTCCTGCTGGGTCTGAGAAAATAGCAGGAACTCAAAGTACAAGAGACTAAGCTTCATCAGCCCCATCTTTAGAGAGCATACTTACAAACTATCAGCACCCAGAAATGTGCTGTAGCAAACTTACTGTAGCTATCAAAACTTAAAATGTACCAGTAGTCGGAGAAGAAAGAAAGCAACTAGAATAAGGTACAGAGAGCTCCACTCCTTACACCACTTCAAAGACTATAAGGCTAGTGGTAGGTAAAAGAGTCAGGGTCTGTTCCAACATGCTGAGATGGAGGGGCCAAGTTTCAATCTCAGAGGCCTGACAATCAACAGATTTGGCCCAAACAGTTCCTGTTTGCAAGTAGTGATAAATGAGGTCTTGGCTTAGAAAAATACACAGGATTAAATCTTCATGACTTTGAATTAAGGATGGTTTCTTTTCTTTTCTTTTTTTTTTTTTTGAGACAGAGTCTCACTTTATCACCTTCCGTAGAGTGCCATAGCATCACAGCTCACAGCAACCTCCAACTTTCGGGCTTAAGCAATCTCTTGCCTCAGGCTCCCCAGTAGCTGAGACTACAGGCACCCACCACAATGCCCGGCTGTTTTTTTGTTACAGTTGCCATTGTTGTTTAGCTGACTCAGGCTGGACTCCAACCCGCCAGCCTTGGTGCATGTGGCTGGTGCCCTAACCACTGTGTATGGGAGCTGAGCCCTTTTTTTTTTTTTTTTTTTGAGACAGAGTTTCACTCTCTGATCTTGAGTAGAATGCTGGGGCGTCATAGCTCACAGCAACCTCAAACTCTTAGACTTCAAGCAATACTCCTGCCTCAGACTCCTGATTAGCTGGGACTACAGGTACCCACCACAATGCCCAGGTAGGTTTTCTATTTTTAGTAGGGACGAGGTCTCACTCTTGCTCAGGCTGATCTCAAACTCCTGAGCTCAAGCAATCCACCCACTTCAGCCTCCAAAAGTGCTAGGATTATAGGCGTGAGCCACCACCCCTGGCCTGGATGATTTTTTTGAGACATCAAAAACACAAGCAACAAAAGGAAAAACAGATAAATTAAACTCTATCAAAATTAAAAACATTTTTCCTTCACAGAACACTATCAAGAAAGAGAAAACACAACCTACAGAATGGAAGAAAATAATTGTAAATCATATATCTGATAAGGAACATGTATCCAGAATAAAGAACTCTTAAAACTCAACAAAAAGATAAATAACTCAATTTTTAAATGGGCATAGGATTGAATAGACATTTTTCTCAAGAAGATGCACAAATGGCATATGAAATCACACTCAATGTCATTAGTCATTAATAAAAAACAAATTAGGGCAGTGCCCATAGCTCAGTGGGTTGGGCGCCGGCCACATACACTGGCGTGTGCAAACCTGGCCTGGGCCTGCTAAACAACAATGACAACTGCAACCAAAACATAGCCCGGCATTGTGGCCAGCACCTGTAGTCCCAGCTACTTGAGAGGCTGAGGCAAGAGAATTGCTTAAGTCCAATTTGAGGTTGCTGTGAGCTGTGATGCCAGGGCACTCTACCCAGGGCAACAGCTTGAGACTGTCTCAGAAAAAAAAGAGGGTGGTGCCTGTGGCTCATCCGAGTAGGGCGCCGTCCCCATATACTGAAGGTGGCGGGTTCAAACCCGGCCTTGGCCAAACTGCAAAAACAGAAAAATAGCTGGGCATTGTGGCAGGAGCCTGTAGTCCCAGCTACTCGGGAGGCTGAGGCAAGAGAATCACCTAAGCCCAGGAGTTGGAGGTTGCTGTGAGCTGTGATGCCATCGCACTCTACGGAAGGCAATAAAGTGAGACTCTGTCTCTACAAAAAAAAAAAAAAAAAAAAGAAAGAAAAAGTAAATCAAAACCACAATGAGATTCCACCTCCCACCCCAGAGAATGGCTATTATCAAAAAGACAGTAATAAGTGTTGGCAAAGAAATAGAGAAATAAATTGGCCTATCAGGACCTGAGCTGCGCAGCAGGAGGTGAGCACCAGGACCGTCACGTGACCAGAGCTTCATCTGCATTTACAGTCACTCCCCATCTCTGCATCACCGCCTGAGCTCCACCTCCCGTCACATCAGTGGTCCCGTTAGATTCTCATAGGAACGCAGACCCTACTGTAAACTAGACATGCAAGGGATCTAGGTCGTGTGTTCCTTCTGAGAATCTAACGCCCTCCTCACCCCTGAGCAAGGAAAAACTGTCTTTCATGAAACTGGTCCCTGGTGCCCTGCTTTATTTATTTATTTTGTTTATTTGGCTGGGGCTGGGTTTGAACCCGCCACCCTGGTGCCCTGCTTTAAAGGATGAATTTTACCACATATAAATATCTCAATGAAGCTATTATTTAATTTAAAAAATTAGCCCATGGCACAGGGCGGTGCCTCTGGCTCAAGGAGTAGGGCACCGGCCCCATATACCAGAGGTGGCGGGTTCAAGCCTGGCCCCGGCCAAAACTGCAAAAAGAAAAAAAGAAAATTAGCCCACGGCAAGCCATTTTGGAAAGGCTGCCAAATGATGCAGAGAAGTCAAGAGGGATGAACACAAAAAGTCACTGTGTTTGTCGGTAAGGAGGTCAACTCTCTTAAGATTATAGCGGCAGTAAAACCGTAGTAATGAAAGCTTTATAGGATTCTGAAATGGAAACAGAAAATACAGTACACTAAAAGAAACTGTGCCGTTGAAACAACAGAAGAAAGAAGAGGCAATGGATCAAAAGAGGTCATTTTCTTTTTCTTTTTTTTTTTTTTTTTTGAGACAGAGCCTCAAGCTGTCACCCTGGATAGAGTGCCGTTGCATCACAGCTCACAGCAACCTCCAGTTCCTGGGCTCAAGCGAGTCTCCTGCCTCTGCCTCCCAAGTAGCTGGGACTACAGGCGCCCGCCACAACGCCCGGCTATTTTTTGGTTGCAGCCGTCATTGTTGCTTGGCGGCCCGGGCT
>CAUYRH010018341.1:0-108959 GCA_963574655.1 Perodicticus potto
GGCAGGCGCCTCTAGTCCCAGCTACTTGGGAGGTGGAGGCAGGAGAATCCCTTGAACCCAAGAGTTAGAAGTTTCTGTGTGCTGTGATACGAGAGCACTCTACCCAGAGTGACAGCTTGAGGCTCTGTCTCAAAAAAAAAAAAAAAAAAAGATTATCTCACTTGGATACTGAGAAGCCCTTCATGAAGGGGGCTGACCATAGGAAACTTCTAAGCTGAGGCACCCAATGTGGCAGCCGCAAGCCATACATGACAACTGGGTGGGTGAAATGGGCTAGTCTAACATAAGATGCTCTCTATACATAAAATCCACACTGGATTTGAATGGCTTCAAATGATAAATAACAAAAAATAAATACCAAATGAATAATATTTATATTTGGTACACAATGAAATGATAGTATTTTTGATAAACGTTACTATCATGTATTATAATAAAATGGATTAAATTAATTTCATCCGTTGCTTTGGTTTTTAAAAGCGATGTCTACTAGGAAATTCAGAATGGCATATTTGGCTCCCTTTAGTAGCCTTCCTTAAATGTGTATTGGACACACTGCTGGAGAGTGTAGACGTATTTTGTTGCCCTTCCAGTTCACTTGCTTGCCCTTTCTCCCATCTTAAAGGTGTCCAGTCTTATTGGGCCGTGCTGGTTTGCCCCTTTGCCCCTGAAACATGACTTCCCTGGTTCTAGACTCCACTTTCCCTAGTTACTAAGATAAATAATCCAAAAAAAGGATCTACTGAGAGATATGACAAAGGAATGCCCCCCACCCTGCTTCATCCCCTACAGAATCTATGAATTCCAATGGAAATCGAAGGTCACAAATTCAAATGAATCTCTGATACATGGGATTATGACACTGAATTTCATACTATGTTACAGAAAATTGGAGAACAAACCAATGTTTTAGGATTATGCTGAAAATGGAAAGCACCAGTCCTCAGTTTCCCAGAGATTCCTGGGATCTTGAAGACTTCAGAGTCTTCAGAAATTTCTTTCTTGCCACATGCTGTGGCTCACACCTGTAATCCTAGCACTCTGGGAGGCTGAGGCAGGTGGATTGCTTGAGCTCAGAAGTTCAAGACCAGTCTGAGCAAGAGCGAGACGCCATTTCTAAAAAAAATAGCAGGTGTTGTCGGGGGCATTTATACTCCCAGCTACATGGGAGGCTGAGGCAAGAGGTTCACTTGACCCCAAGAGTTTGAGGTTGCTTTGAGCTATGATGCCATGGCACTCTACTGAGGGTGACAAAATGAGACTATCAAAAAAAAAAAAAAAAGATATTCCTTTTCTTAGTAAAATGTGTCTTTATTTTCCCCAAGATGATTGAGAATGTTCTCACAGTTGGAGCTCCTGATGCATCTGCAGCCCTTAGTGCTGTGTCCAGGCTAGTTTCTCGTTCTAAAGTTGGGGCTTTAACTTTTTCTGGGTCATTCTCTGACGTCATCCTACTTGCAGAAAGGGAACCCCACTAGGTCCAACTCCTGGTTCACTCAAGTAAGTTCAAAGGATCTGAGCTCCTGGCATAGTTGATCCCAGCTGCTCAAGTCATTCATTAAGCCCTCTTCACAAACATCCAGATCTCTTCTTCAAAGGTCACTTAGGAGGCCTCCAGAAATAAAACACTTCCGGGAAGGGCTCGGTAAGTAGTCAGTGAGAAGAGAGAAGTCACTTGCTCCTTTGGTAGGTTGATGAAAAAGTAAAAAGCCAATAAAGGATTGCTTCACCAACTATAGATTTAAGGCAGATTCTGTCACCAAGATTATTTTCCATTTTCTATTACACACATATCTAACACCTGGGCCTTAATTTAAAAAAGGATTGCTTTTATGCAAAGGGAGCCATCATCATACTGGTCACAGACCCCATCCTTTTGCACAGAACTTCTTCCTCATTTAAAGCAAGCCTTAGAGTTACCAGATAGAGTTTATGCCCAGTCTTCTATCCAGAAAAATTTCCCTCCATTTATTTATGTTTAAAGATATCCTAAAGGTGTTTAGGCCTTTGAAAATGACCACTACAAAACTGCATGTATAGAAATTCACTAAAAAATATTAAGTTACCCACAGATCATTTTATTATAAGTTATTACATATTTCAGCCAATGAAATTATTGGATATAGTACTTGATTTCTTCCAAATATTATTTCATGTGGCCTATAGCAAACATCAAGAATATTAAACATTTTTGATGCATATTCCGCTTTTGAAGTATACGGTAGGCCTTAAGGTTCACCGTAACCATTGATACATATACAATTTTAAAGCACATGCATACTGGACTCCTAGCAAAGTGGGTGCTTGTCACAGCCACACTCATTGTAGGCCCTGCACCAAAGCAAATTCTCCACAGCTTAGAGCTCCCAGTAGCCACATAAGCTGATTAGCCAAATATAATTACCTGTGGCAGTTCCTTGAAACAGGATTAACCTTCCGTGACAAAGGTCAGAGCTATGTCCTCAAAATGTAAGGAAAAAATCAACCTTGACTTCTGAGTAGAGAACTGACCTGCCTCGGTGGAAGATACTCCTTGTGATGACAACGGTGAATAATGGCAAAGCCCATTTCAATAAGGCCAACAGTAAGAAAGGAAAAGGCTCCTTCTGCTGTCTGATTTGGTCTTAACTTGCTCTGTCCCCTAGGGTATTATGTAAAGGGAAGTGAAATTCTTACTGAGACTTATCACTGTGCTGGTACACACAGAACATCAAAACTTACTGCAGCATGCAGTGGTCATCAAATGTGGGGACAGTTTCAGAAAGAGAGCAGAAGGAACCCAAAAGAATAAGAAGCCTACCTTTATTTAAAGAAGGTTCCTTTCCTTTAAATCAAACCGTACCACAGGGTAGAGCTTTTATCACCCAAGATAAAGTCACAGAAAATGCCAAGGTTCCGAATTCATAGCAATTAATATGCTTAAACACAAATAAATAACATTCAGCAAGTTCAGCTGGAGTCATAGTTGTAACTTTACATCTGAAGCCTTTATGAGAATTATTTCAACAAGCATCTTTGTCACGTGATTTTATGAACAAGCCCTCTATTTATCTGCACTGGGATAGCAGTGTGACACAGTGGTTAAAACAAACCTCGGAAGCACAACATCCAGGTTTGAGTCTTATCACAGATTCTTACTAGGTGACTGGCTTTCAACAAATTAAGTCTTTCAAGTTCACCATATCCCAGCTCTTCATCTCTAGCACAGAAAAAGTAACAGCATATACCTCTTTATGTAGTTGTGAGAATAACTAAAAGCCCTTAGTGACTAACTCATAACAAAAGAAATATTTGAGAATTTTGGTGGGGTGTCCAGGCATGGTAACTCACACTGTAATCCTAGCATTCTGGGAGGCTAAGGCAGGTGGACTGCCTGAGCTCAGGAGTTCAAGACCAGCCTGAGCAGAAGCAAGAGCAAGACCCCATCTCTAAAAATAGCTGGGTGTTGTGGTGAGTGCCTGTAGTCCCAGCTAGCCAGGAGACTGAGGCAAGAGAATTACTTGAGCCCAAGGGTTTGAAGTTGCTGTGAGCTATGACCCCTAGTACTCAACCCTAGGGCAACTGAATGAGACTCTGTCTCCAAAAAAAAAAAAAAATTCTTTTATCAACTTTTGAAAGGGGTTGTTTCTTTTTTCTTGCTAATTAAAAATTGGGCAAAGACATGAAGAGAGTTTTTCAAAAGAGGATAAATAAACGGCCAATAAAGATATGAAAAAATGCTCACCATCACCAATCATCTAATTATCACGGCAGATTAAAACCACTATGAGATAACACCTTACTCCTGTTAGAATGGCTCTTATTAAAAAAGTCCAAAAACAACAGATGCTGGCGTGGATGCAGAGAGAAAGGAAGGTTTATACACTGTTTGGTGGGACTGCAAATTGGTATAACCTCTCTGGAAAACAACATAGGGATTCCTCAAAGAACTAAAGATACTAAAGATACTCCTACTATGGAGTATCTACTCAATGGAAAAAAAAGTCATTTTATCAAAAAGACACCTGCACTCGAATTGCAGCACGATTCACGACTGCAAAGATATGGAATCAACTTAGTAGCCATCAATTCATGACCAGATTAACAAATGTGGCATAGGTACAAGATGGAGCACTACTCGGCCACAGGAAAGGATGAACTAACGTCTTTAGTAGCAATTTGGATGGAAATAGAGACCATTATTCTAAGTGAAATATCTCAGGAATGGAAAAACAAACTCCATGTGTACTCTTTATTAAATTGGTACTCTCTAACGCTTTGATGAGCGCACACAGGGAAGAAAATCCCAGTGGAAATTGGGGGGTGGGGAGAAGAGGCAAAAACCTACCTAGGGGTCACAGTGAACACTATTTGGGTAATGGACACAATTGCAGCATGACTCAAGCATTACAAAAGAAATTCCTGTAACCAAAAGCACTTGTACTCAGAAATATTTTGAAATAAAAAAGAAGTGGTTAAGTACTATTATTATTTATAAATATATTTACCAAATATCAACTAAGTACTAGGTGCATATGACTCTATAAAACGAAATTAACCTGAAAATCTCTTCATGCTGTCAACATTAATATTCTGTGATTCTAAAATCCCTTGTTTTACTTTAATAAAAGGAAGTATCTCTTTGCATGAGTTCCTCCCCCCACCCATAAACTATTAAGAGAGAGCACCCTAACATGAAAATAAAGCTGGGTTACTTTTTGTTTCACTAAAGATCTCTTAACTTATTCTGTGAAAATGAAAATCCAATTTTTTAAATCAAAGAAGCAATTTCACATGCAATATCATTTGGTGTTTGCTTTGTTGAGAACTTAAAGGTAAAACCAATTCTTCGGTTTATTAGACGCGAGTTTTACTTCAAAAATAAGTTATAACAGCTAAATGAAATTAGTCTAGAAGCAAAAGAAAAGTTTCCTCAATCATGCCTGGTTTTATAATCACCCCAGAGGTTGCCAACCTTCCAAAAGGCAGTGGGTCTAAAATTAGACCTAATCTCTTTGTAGAGAAGATGCAGGGAGCTTTTAAACAGGAGGTGGAGGTGAGGACCCGTGGCTTTCATTTGACAATACCCGCAGTAGGTATTTGAGGCAGAGAGAGGACAGCTGAGAAACCAGTATTTCCCGGGGTAGACTCTGGGGTTATGTCATTCAAAAGTCTACAGAGCAATATAATAGAGGGGAATAGTAATTATGGAAGATTGTGGAAAGGAAACAGCAGAGGGGAAAGAAGGTAAAAAGTCGGGTGTGAGTGTACTTTAAATCAGGACACAAAAAAATTGAAAGCCAAGAAATAATGTGCTTTTATGCGCATACAGTGACACACAGACCACTAATACCTTGCATTTTTTGTATTATTGGCAAGAGAACAAAAATTCTAAGTATTCAATATTTTTTAAAAGGAAGATGCAACATGTTCTTTTATTCTCCTTAGCTGGGTAGTTATATTTTCTGAAGGCTGGGAGACAGAGAGAAAGATTTAAGAGAGACAACGACTGAGAATGCACAGGGAATTGCTTATGCAGAAGAGCACCCGGGAGATCAGCAAGAAAGAAATAGGAAGTCAGAAAGAAAGGTATGCCACAGCAAAGAAGCAAGGATGGGGAAATTGAATTGCCTGGAGCCCAATATTTCCAGGTGGCTATGTGTACTTTAGATTTCTCTAAGCAGAGGACATATGTAGGCTCGTGATTATCAGTATAAATAGAGAAATAAGTTACATGCACACCTCCAACTATATTGTACCAAATCTCTAAATTGTGTTAAATAATTATATGCCATATGCTTATACATGCTTCAGTTGAAAAAGTGGGATTTACCAATCCTTGATTGCAAAAAAACAGTTCTCCATCGTGGCTATGAAGTTTGCAGGAATTAGACCAAGCCCAGAGTGACCTTCAAAAGTTGAAATAATAGACTCCCTGCCCTTCATTTGCAGTTAGCTAGACATTAATCATAGAAGAGCACAGTAAGTGAAGGGCGCACGAATGAATGAACTGATAAACGTGTGAGACAGGGCCTGTCATGTTGAGATAGTGTGGTGAGAGGCCGAGGGAAATATTCTAGAGCTGACCACCTCTGCAAGGATCCCAGCTCTGCCCCTGGTTCCATCCGTAACTACTCTCAGCCTCAGGTACTTCATCTATAAAATCCAGGTGGATCTAAACACCTACAAGCCTATAGCATTTTTGCAAGAATTCAATGAGGAACTTCAAACAAAGACTTAGGCCACAGTTAGCACTCATTTTAATTAGATAGGCTCCCTGATCACATCATTCTACAGTTCATCTTAGAGCACAAGGTGCTAAGGTCTTTCTTTGTGTACATTTTTTTTTCTGCCTGTTGATGTCTAAAATTAAGGTTGGGAAATGTATCATGTCTTAAAGCTTCAGTATTACAAGGTTTCTGTACTGTTAATATACATTTGTAGTTGGTGCCTCAGCAAGACAGATGGGGAAGGCCACAGGTAGGGAAAGAAAAAGAGAGCAAAAAAGAAAAGTAATTCCCTTCAATTTATAACCCTGGCATACTTGTGGTCACTTAATAAATTACCTTTTCAAGAGTGCCTGAGTCATTAAACGAGGATACATTTTTGAGGGCACTAGGACACTGTTTAATTGCATGGCTCCAGCAAGTTATTAAATGAGACCCTTGTGGTTTGAAAACAATTAATGAGTCATTTAAGGAATTGCACAGCAGTGTATTTGGAGGGACCCAAGTGACTTGAATGAGTTAATGCACGGCCCCAAGTGCATGATTAACAGCAGGAGAGACATGGCTATGAAACAAAAATCCCTAAAATGAAAAGAATCCACAGAGCTTTTCATCATACAAATTCAATATGCATACATACATAACATATAATGTATACACGCACTCACATATGAAAGAGATGTACCGCTTTGACAAATTATCAAACAGGTCTTTAAACATGTCATAAAGTTCTTCAGATCATCAACAAGGGGAAAGATGAACACCATCACCATCCCTGAACCATCTTTCCAATAAAGCAATGGGTCAAAATTTGGATCTATGATATTATAATAAAAAAGATTTCTCAGAGGAAATGTGTATGGTATTTTTTTTCTACTACCTTCTGCAAGATCAAACCATAGGCTAAACTTGAAAAAAAGATTTATTTAAAATTACTGTACAGTATTTAATTAACATTCATAAGAGCTGAAATGCCACTGGAGACAGAAATACAAAGAATACTGGTTGGCACTATCAGCACTTGTGCTGTATATTCGGGTAGGACGACATACACCATCTTCGCAGATTTGGAGCTTACCTCCCCTTTAAATGGCATTTTTAGTCATTGAGCTTTCTTTTATTTCACTGGCCTCATCCTACTCCTCTGTACCTCCCCTGAGGTTGGCCAATCTTACCCTTAACTCCAGCATCTGATAGATATTCCCAGGTTTCTGTCACTTGACCCCCCAAGTATGGGTTTGTTCCAACATTCTCTTTGTCTCTGTTCCATGTTTGTGATTTAGTGTGTACCTCACTCGCTAGGACCTTCCCTGAGAGTGACTGTACACCTGTACCTACAACCACGCTCTGGTACAGTATTATCTACTGGCTGGTTCTCTCTCCAGACCCATCCGACCACCTCTCATTCCACTTCCCTGAGATGCCCATCTCATCACAGGTTATACTACCTACCTTGAGTCCATTGCACTGAGCTGTAGGTAATCCATTCCTGTTCGTGTTTTTATTATTGTTTTGAAGGCTGCCAAACAGTTTGTTAGAAATTCATCACTAGAAGAACAAGAACATGGCCTGAAAATAAATAAAATCTGTAACCAATGCCAAACCCTAGACACAAGAGAATGACTTTCCAATTAAGATTCCCAGAATCCTCAGGGAGTAAAATTCTTATCACCCACGATCCACTCCATTTAATAAATATTTGTTCGACAATATTTTCTTCTCATTTTCATGGCAAAGCTGACAATTCAGTCTTCTGGTTTACTTTTTTAACTTTGGGAAAAAATAAAGGAATGGAAGGTAAGCTCTTCAAAGGGTGGGTGCTTTAATTATAGCAAATTCGTTAATGATTTCTCCCAGGTGAACAGCTAAGCATCTTTTTTTTTTTTTTTTTGGCTGGGGCTGGGTTTGAACCCGCCACCTCCAGCATATGGCGCCAGCACCCTACCCCATTGAGCCATAGGCGCCGCCCTGATCTTAAACTGTCAGAAACAGAGTGATAGGCATGTTCCTTCAGGAAACAACACAATAAACTGCAATTAAAAAATTACACATGACAGAATGTGGGCTGTGCAGAAATAATTTAAAATCTTGTTTTCTTCCTTCTTTTGGCTGCTTCAGTACTAACGTCATTCAGTAAATGATTTACATCCTGCTGATGTTGCCCGTGTTATCATTGAAAAGTTATCCATTCTGTCTTAAGAAATAATCTATTTCACTTTTGGATCAAGTGGCCTCCAAAAGTTTTAAAATTTTTACTCTCAAGACAGGGAATACTGGCTTTGATGCCACTGATATTTTGAGTGGTCTCTATGACTTTGTTCTCTGCTGATTAATAGGGAAAACATATCAATTTTACACAGGTGGCATATACTTGTGAACGTGAGTGCACACACACATGCACACATACTTTTTATTTATCCATAGTACTGTGAGCCTATCTTTCACTCACATAAATTACTTTCCACGTTTTAGTCACTAGCTTCTCCAATGAGAAGAATTTCACTGAGTGACCTGGTCCAAGTTACAGTACAGAACATGCTACTGATAACTACAAGAGACATAATTGAAAGATTTAAAACACACACATTAATACCCTAACTTGTTCTTTTCAAAGTAGCAAGTTCCAAGGACCTGTAGATACTCCTTTGACCCTCTTTGGAGGGACCGTGAGGTCAAAACTATTTTTCATATTGATACTGAGACCTTTCTACTATTTTCCCCCTCATTCTCTCTTGATTACGCCGTGGAATATTCCAAAGTTTATATAATGTGTGATAAGAAAAGAGACTGAATACAGAAGCAGATATGTAAATCTAGTCATTTTCTGCACTGAACACTCAAAAGAGACTTGCAAAAACATAAGTACACACCGTTAACTCTTCTAAGATTTTCTGTTTTGAGACATACATCATTTTTTCTTCCTTAATGTAAATACACAGTGAGTTTATTATTGTTATTTTAAAGTAAATTATTTGGTAAATTTTAAAAAAATTTCAGCTTCAATTTCTAATATAATGAATATGGACAGATAGAATTCATAATACACAAATTATTAGGATCTCAGTAATTTTTAAAAGTTGAACGAAATCCTGGGACAGAAGCATTTGAACATCACTAATTTAAACAGAAACACTTTTCTGTAGCACTAACACACACAGCAGAGAGGGAGAAAGTTGGGTAACTGTCACACAAAATTGGAGGCAAAATGATTAAAGTGAATTTTGGTTTTCATTATAAAGTCTTCTTCCCTCTGATTTTTTATTTTTTCAGAGTCTGAAAAGAGAAAAAAAGAAATAGCAGGAAAAGAGAAGCCAAAATGTTGATACTCAGGGATACTTTTCAAAATATTTCAAGCTTTTAGAAAAAGACAACGGGATACACTTGAGTTTTCAGGATTCTTTGGTACCTGTACACTGTGACTGACCAGCCCTTCAAGGTCAGACATCACATGTGCATGTAGGAAGTACAGTAACCTACACAGACACAAATAGGGTGAACAGAATGATTTTCAGTTCTGAATTTCATGCTATGGATTCTAAATCTGAACAAAATACATCTATAGGTTGAAAAGAAGGTGGTCAAGTTGTGAGGACAGCTATCATGGCCACCCAGACTATCTCACAGCTAATTAAACACCTCTATTCCTTTCATTATTCCTTGTAAGTCATGTATTCTTAACTTCCTATTTTTCTCAAAATAAATTATAGTTGACACATATCCCCTTGAAGTATAAGACAAAGAAATCAACCCTTAAGCACAAGAAACCACTATCAAATAGGGCTCTCATCTTGTTTGTTCTTGATATTGTGCTGCTTTTAACACCGATTAAGGAATAGTCTCGGCCGGCCTTGTCAGAATGTTGATCAATATCGAACTTACATTTAACAAATCTTTGTGACATATGCTATTGTTTATCCACATCTCATCCATTTGTTCCTAGTTGTTTCTTAGACTCTAAGTGCAGAACTTGATATTTGTCCTTCAAAATCTTTCACACTATTATATTTGATTCATCGATCTAGCTCTACCACACAGCCTTGTGACTTCTATTTATGGAAGCAGGGCAGCAGAGTTGAAAAGAAGTACCTGACTTTGGAGTTGGACGGAATTGGGTTTAAGTGCTAGATCTGCTAGTTGACTTGCCCAATTTTTCCAACGCCCTACCTACCTCCTGCTTCAGTTTTCTATTAATAATCTAAATATTTCTTCAATCTCCTGATATTAGTGACTCTCTTCTGGGCTGCTCATTTTCCTTAACTAGAGAATGCAAATTCCCTAGCCCCTCTGTCTTTACTGCTGAATGCAGGTTAACATTCCTACTACAGAATCATGAATTGATGTTTGAATTATTCATATTGTGACAGAAATAAAGGTAAATGAAAGTCTTAAGATCTTAAGAGGAAAAACAAGTTAACTGTAAATGTGTGTTACCCTGAACCTTATTTTAAACATTTAAATTGTTTCAGTATGAGCCAGAATTCCATAATTCAGTAATCCATCAACAGAAAAGTCTACTAGTCATTTAACCCGGCAGTTAGGAGACACTCAACATCGGCTTTAACAGAAACATGCCAAAGTGTAACACATGAACTTGATGTGGAGCCAGGCAAAACCTTGCCAAAATGATGCCCAACAAAATAAGAAGGCTGCATGAAAAAGTAGCTGGAACATTTAGTTAAGTAAGCGTACTTTCAATCCAATAAGAAGGATGACCTTAAGAAACTATAGACTGCAAATATTTAAATTTGAGGTTTGTATAACAAGATATATAAACTGTATGAAATGTAATGACTCAATAGCTTAAAATTGCTAATAAAGTATAACGCCTTTTACAACAGGAAACTGAGAAATTATCTGAACTTTTTGGCAATTTTAATACTTAAGAGATTTATAAACAATTTTATTTAGCACTCTAATTAACTAATGAAATTCTTTGACATTTTTCATTATATCAATGATATAACAGATCTTTAATATTTTGGTTGTCACATCTTGTCAAAAAAGAAAAATATTTGTTAAAAATTCTGTTAGCTGAGTGTGGTGGAGTGTGCCTGTGGTCCCAGCTACTCACAAGGCTGAGACACGAGGATCTCTCCAGCCCAGGAATTTGAGGCTGCCGTGAGCTATACTGACATCACTGTAACATAGCTTGGGCAACACAGTGAGATCCTGTCTCAAAAAATAGTAACAACTCTGTTATCTGGCACCACATGGTTGATGTCAATCAGTATATCTAGTAGGTATTTCACATAAGTTGCCACACAGTCATGGATTTAGTCTTTGTAATTAGCCTCAGTCTTAAGCACTGAGTCACAAAATAAAAGAGACAATGGGAGAGGTGAAAAACTCCATTTCTAAAAGAAACTGACATCCTAACACATGAAGTTCACAGACAAAAGAAATGGGAGTTAACTGGGATACTGGAAAAAAACACTCAACTCACTCCAAGATGTAGGCAAGGTAAAGGCTTACTTGAGCACAACTTCATTTTACATTATTCTTGTGCAATAATTGTAAAGTGACCTTCTGGATCTCATAAGATTGTTGTCAGAATTAAAGTGAGATGACTGTTAGGAATGTGCTTTGCAAACACTCCTAAGAATTATAAACAAACTTATTTTTTGAACTAATTTGGTTGTTTTCTGTTGGTTCTTGAAAAAGCAGAAATTGAAAAAAGAACATTTCAGGGCTCAGAGCGACATGACATAAGGCAGAAGCACTAAAACACAAACTAATGATTCAAATGGAACATAGGACTAGAAAAGAATAGTGAGAATTGAGGTAGAAGAGGCCTGAAGGAATACAGGTAACATGAAAAGTCTTGGATGCTTTATTTCATAGAGAATTCCAAAACACACTCTGCCTAACACACTGTGACAGTGCTAATTTTAATACAGTGGTCCCGCCTCATCCTGGGTCTCACTTCCTGTGCATGGTCAACCTCACTCCAAAAGTAGCTGAGTACAGTACAAAAGACAGACTGCTTTCACATTATTTTTATGACAGTGAGTTGTTATAATTGTTCTATTATTACTTATTGTTGTTAATCTCTTATTGTGCCTAGTTTATAAATTCAACTTTATCAAAGGTATGTATATATAGGAAAAGAACAGTATATAAAAGGTTTACTACTATCTGCATTTTGAGGCATCCACTGGGGGTCCTGGAGTGAATCCCCCACAGGTAAGAGGGGACTACAGTTTCCTATGTTTTTAAGAATAACCTTTTTTTTTAATTTGGAATCTCACTGATTCCAAATAAAAAACATTTTTTTTAAATATCACTATTTGACTTGGCCTTATAATGATACTATAGAATACCAAAAGCTATTCATAAATAAAGTTCAACGAGTGGTCACTAAGGCTTTAAAGGACTGGTCATCAGGTTGTGTTTGCAGGTTCTGAAATCAGGCTCACACATTTCTCCTTATGTCTACAGTGTTTCATGTCGTGGTTTTCTATGTGGAATGATTTTACTATTTCAAAGTCATGTCAGTACACAAGTCAAGGCTGGTAAGAATTTGCTTCAAGACTTGCTATAAGATTTTTAATTTTCAATAATATAAACAACAGATGGAAAGAAAAAATCCCTAGATTAAGGGTTCTTCAAATTAGATTGGCCAAGAGTAACAAATCAACTCAATGACAACAAAAGTAAGTTAAGTTAACTACTTGTCCCCTGAATTCCCTGAAATAAGTTTCAAACTCATATCCCACCTTTAACTTCTTCACACTATAACATATCCTATAAAACACACCTAAATCAATCCTTTTGAAATGTGCTTATGCTGCATTTTCTTGATCATATGCCTTTATTCCACTGTCACTTCCATGCAAAGCCTTCCACCATGTTTATATATGCTTCACATATAAATCACTAAACATCTGTATTTGCTAAAATTCAAGCACTTGGCAAAGGGTCTAGCACATAATGGGCATGTAAGATATAATAAATAATGGCATAATTTGACACACACATTCACACATAGAGATGCAAGACTTACTGGCTACCAGAATTTATACAAAACAGCATTTAAATCATTCTAGATGAATAAGAATTAATCAATGCATCAGCAAACCTTGGCTGAGTGCATTCTGTGATCCCAACCCTGTGATACTCCCTGAGTATTTCATAGGTCATCAGATCTCAACTGAACCTAAATATTGCTAGGGAAATCAAGCTTATACTTTGCATTTTATTCTTTATGATTTTATGAAAAGTTGTCATTGTCCAAGTTTTAATTAGCTCTTCTTTCATTGCTTTAATCTTCTAGATGAAAGAATCTTACTTTCCCTCCCATATGGTGGAAATCTTACTTTCCCTCCCCTGGATTCTGAAGGGGTTCACTGGCTAATTAAATAGCTCACTTACCTTAAAGACCACTCAACATGGCGAAGGCAAGGGAAAGAATAAAAAGTGAGGACGTTTAACATTAGACAGTGAGATAAAAAGGAAATAGCCTATGTACTTGAGAAAGAGAAAAAACCCTCTGCTTATTTCTGCTTCCCTATGCAATCAGTGGCGCAAGTTTGCTGTTGAAGATCAAAATGCCTGGTGAGCACCATTTCAAAATAGTATGAGGTCCAGAAAAAGTCAGAGATTGTTTCATACATCTTCTGTAATGTATGGGACATGAGAGGGTAACTTGAAGCTAAAAAATATTAGTGAGAAAAAGGCACAAAATAATTTGCTTTGGCAATAAAAACAAATTGAATTGTGAAAACTGTGTAACGCAATTAATAAATCAGAAAGATTTTAGCATCAGTTAAGTATTAGGGGTAAAGATAGCTCACTAATGGATTAAATTATCTAAATGTCAATGAGCACGTTATGCAATTATGTATTAAAAGAGGTTTCCTAGAATTGAATACTATAGTTATCCAAAGATTTCCTTTGGAAATTCTATCATTCCCAGAAAAAGTGTTTTACTTAAACATGACTCATGAAAGTATTTACTGATGCAATTTACAACAGGTAGTTTTTTCTTTTCTTTTTCTTAATCAGGTCCAGGTGAGGTTAGAATTCACTGCCCCTGGTCTGTAAGGCCAGAGCTCTAACCACTGAGATACAGCACCCAGCTAATCTTGAAGTTTTAAAAAATGTTTATACTCTTTTCCAAGAAAATATACTTTTGTAAACCAATGTGGTAGGAAAGAACATTGATAAAGTTAAATATTCTAAGTGACTTTTTAAATTCTTTAGGTTAAATAAAATAGAAATCATATATAAAAATTCAAAAACATTTTTTAAAGTGGGAAAACAATTTAATTTCAGTCTTCTGTTTTGGCATGAGATATAGCTATAAACAATAAAACATCCAGAGTCTGATAAAAAGTATGTGATATTTTCCAAAATATTGATATCCATATATCTATGGAGTCAACAGTTTGTGAAAAGCACAAAATTAATAAGCAGTATTTTTTTTTTTTTTTTGAGACAAAGTCTCACTGTTGCCTGGACTAAAGGGCCACAGCCTCAGCCTACCTCATGGCAATCTCAAACTCCTGGTCTTAAGCGATCCTCCTGCTTCAGCCTCCCAAGTACCTGGGACAACAAAGCTCAGCTAATATTTCTATTTTTCGTAGAGATGGAGTCTCACTTTACTCAGGCTGGTCTCAAACTCCTGAGTTCAAGCAATCCTTCCACCTCAGCCTCCCAGAGTTGTAAGATTAAAGGCGTGGAGCCACCATACCCAGCCAAAAAGTAGTAATTCTAACATATTTTTAGCCACCTGACAAATTTTCTTAACCCCACTCTAAACATCTTTGCCACGCATATTCTCCAAAAAGACATGTTGATCCTTACAGCATGAGTTGCAGCAATGTTACTATAGCTGCTTACACCTAAGTCACCTGTTGGCATTTTGTTAGGCAGAACATGTTACTCTGTTGATGCAAACCCATGTTGAAGACCAAATAAAAGGGAAGCAAAACATATGAAAGCTTTAAAGAATATATTTTAAGCATTTAAACCATTAAAGAACAGGCTAAGCCAGGGGTGGGATATGGCCTTCTAGATCCTCTAGGGTAGTATTTTGACTGAACTCAAATTTTACAGAACAAATCTTTTCATTTTCATTAATCCAATTTTTGTCCATCTTCTATATTTTTATTTTGAAAACAAACATGTTTAATACACCAAGGAATGAAATAAGTTTCAACAAAATAATCCTCCCGGATTGACCAGCCCCATGAGAACATTAGTAAGCCGTAAGGGCCAAGTTGACAGCTGCTGTGCTCATTATGTAGTTGTAACTTCCTCCTGTGACTGGCACCACTATGCACAGGCTGGCTGGCAAGAGTTTATGGGGGTTGAGTACACCATTCTGTTGCCACCTTTTGATAATGGTGCACTGTGTTTCTGTTGGAAGTGGAATTTGTGACAGTTGCACAGCTTGACAGCCCATCGTGTCAAAGAAAACCAAGAAAATACAACGAAAACAGCCTTTTTTAATGAGGCTTGGGAATTATAATATTATCTTGTTTCTGCTTGCTTTTAATACTTCAGTATCAACAGTAAAGAAATTCAGGGCTCATCAGCACTGTCACAGTCATGTGGGAGAGCACAAAAGGTCATATGACAAAAATTAAAAGAAGAAAAGCAAAGACAGTTCTTTTAAGCAGCAATAAGACCTAGAAATAACACCAGTGATGAGTCTTATAAAAGTCGCTTGTATACCTGGGGAACAGGGAAGCCATTCAGTGATGTAAAAATTATGAAGAGTGCGTAGACTCCAATAACGTTTCAAAGTACAAACAATTGCCTCTTTCATAGGGAACCATAACTGATGGGCAACATGAATTAGGCTTTAACTTAACAGAAAACTTTCAAGTAATACTTCAAAAAGATAATATATATGATTCAGTCACTGCCGATGAATCAACTGATACTACTGACTCACCTCAGGATTTATACTTTATTCAGGTCCTAATAGAAAGTTTTATTTGCTACCAAGAGTTAACTCTTTGGGGGCACTCTTCTGAACAAAACATGGGGAATAGGTATCTTCAATGGTTTTCAAGATAAATATTGTGAAGTTGGACTGAATTTAGTAAATTTAGCGAGTGTATGTACAGACAGTGCACCTTCCATGACAGGAAAGCATGAAGGGTTTATTGCACAGATTAAAAAAAAAGTGTTGAGGAGGCCAATGTACATCTATGAACATTTGGCACTAAAGCCACAATGGCAGGAATTTTGGTTAAGGATTTTTCCAGGGTTGGAGCATGAGCTCACAACCCAAGGTGACCTTCTGTCTCACTTAGCCTCCTTATCAGGGTAAAAATAACCTCCACCAGCACCATGGCAGTTTACAATAGCCATGGCAACTCTTGGAAGTGATCCTACAAGGTTCAAAATGGAAATGACCCCAAGTTCTAAGAAAACCCACTGCTTGATATGAAAAATAAAGAATATTCTCCCCAGTGTTTATCATATCCTTAGCCATCAATATAAAATCAAGATGAGTTCAGATCCAGGTGTCTTCTCCACTAGTGGAAACAGTTCCTCTTCCTGGAACGTATTCCCACTGGACATTCATGTTGTAAAGCTTCATCTTTTTCTGTAATAAAGTTGCTTGCGTGGAAGTGCATTGTGGTTGTCATCACTCCTGCCCACCCACCCTGCCTGTGATTCTTCTAAGCAAGGAGCCCAAAGAACCAGTAAAGCTCTCTCTTAAAATCAAACTTGTCAAGGTTACTTGATGAATTTACAGTTTTATTTTTTTCTCCAGAGATGGGCAGCAGTCTGTAATGAGTGAGTGGTTTTGCTCCATGAGGTCACTCAGGGACCCAGCTCCTGTTCACCTCATTATTCCACTAGGGCCCTTGAATGCATAACTGAAGCTGGGTTAGCAACTCCAAATTCCAGCCCCAATGGAGGGAAGCAAGAATCTCTTAGGCGGTAATGCGAACTTTGCACATACCATTTCTACTCCCAGTAGGCAAAAACCTAGTCATGTGGTCATACCCAGAAAATGGGTGAATGAGCAAAAAAACATCATGTCGATAACCAGGTGCCCAACTAAAAATAGTGCTGTTCTGGAAGAGGAGGAGACTAAGTTGTGCAGACAAAGCACAACCTATAGAATTGCATTTGAATACAGTAATAGAAATAATGGTGAACCAGGAGAAAACTTGGTCTAGCCTCAGTTCTGCATATATGTGTCTTTCAGAAGTCATTAAATCTCTCTCTCATGCATTTGAGAAGTCATTTAATCTCTCCCTCTCTCTCATTTTCTATCTCTTCTTCCTCCTTCCCTTATTTAATTCATCTACAAAATAGTTTTAATAAAAATATCACTAATGTAATTTTATCACCACAGAACCTAATCATCAATTTATATTCAGTGAGATTCCAACCACTAATTGAGGTCATCTTCAAGTCCTTCTTGGAAATTTCATTTTAAACAAAATCACCTATTTTCTAGATTTCTTTAATTTGGAAAATCTATGGATAATATTAACGAATGGAATTATCAAAAGATCAGGTATATTTTTACATGACTTTTTTTTTAAAAAGTAACTGCAACATAATAATGCTGATGAAAAAGAAATCTGAGCATAACAACTTCAAGCCAAAAGATAATAATATTTAACCTGACAACAGTTATAGTTGTCAGGGACAGAAATGCTTTTATCTGTTATACAATACTATCGTAATTCAAGAGTCTGCGAAACACTGTGAAACTAAATTAAAAACACCGATATTTGGGGTAGCTACAATAAGGCCTGTTTTAGGAGTGATTTTGTCATGGCTATTCAAATGCAGTGATACCTCGTTTCCTCTTTAAAAACTGGCATCTAAAAACCTTTCCCTTGTATAAAAGAAGATGTACATGGAACATCAGGGGAGTTGAGAAACCAAACACCACAGCTTCGTATACAACTTCTCCATTCAAGCTGGAGAAAAAGACTTAGTTTCTGAAAAGATTTTCAAATGTTGAAGCATGCATTTTTCTTACTGGTTTCAAATCATCTTTCAAACTGGAAAAGGACTTTTACTCTCTAATCTCCAGTCCTTCCCTTTCGATCTATATTGTTGTTTTATTTTATTTTATTTTTCCTGGTTCCTTTACTCCTGTCCCAGAACCATAGTATAAATAGGACTTCAACATAAGAAATGGGAAAGGGTAATCCAGGGCCCATGTTTAGACTTATAATCCCCACTATTAATCATCCTCTAATTTTCTGGTGTCCATCTGAAAATAAATGCTCCAGGAAAACGTGCTAGGATTTTCTTCCCAAGGCAAAAGATTACAACAAACAAATAAATGAAAAACTCAGGAGTCAATTTGCATAGAGTGCTTGTGCATATATATAAAAAAAAATCACTATGCTGAGATTTTCCCTCTCTTTTTTTCTTTTTAGAGACAGAGTCTCACTTTATTGCCCTCTGTAGAGTGCTGTGGCACCACAGGTCACAGCAACCTCCAACTCCTGGGCTTAGGCGATTCTCTTGCCTCAGCCTCCTGAGTAGCTGGAACTACACAACATCCAGCTATTTTTTGTTGTTATTGCAGTATGGCTGGGGCCAGGTTCGAACCCGCCACCCTTGGTATATGGGGCTGGTGCCCTACCCACTGAACCACAGGCGCCACCCATGACCTTTTCTCTCTTCCTTAAAATGTCCCATATTTTATATAGCATTGAACTTGAGAGAACTGCCAAAAATCTCTCACCTCTCTGATTCTCAGACAAACTCTTAAAATTGATCTTTAAGGGAAATTAGAAAGTTGAAGGGAACATATTTTGCTGTTAATTTCTTAGGAAATCTGAACTAATCACATTAATTTCCATTTCCACTGTAACACCCTAACTCACAGCATGAACTCTAAATCCTGTTTTTGCTCAGTTGAGCATTCTGGGGAGAGACTGAACGCTGATTAGGGCATGCACATGTGCACACACACACCAGACAGTACCTTTATTTCTAGCTCACTTATTCTTTATTTTCTTGCCAAGCTTTGGACATTTTACTACTTCTATTATTGTTAATTACTAATGTCATTAACTGGCTTAAACTTAAGTTACCCAAAAGGATTGCTTAAAAAAATGTCTAAAAGCTAACATTATTCAAATTTATCTTTTTAGCCTCTTGGATTATTCTTCCTGAACAAAAAACATATTCTTCTTTTACTCCCATTATGATGCTAATTATAACCTTTAGTTATCTATTTTTTGTGACACAATCAATGAGTGATATTGTTACAAGGTGTCAAAGAAGTCATTTAGATGACTCATCTGCCCCATGAAAGGGATTTTTCTCTCCTACAACATTTCAGACAGTTGTTTCTTCCAGATCGTAAGTACTTTAATTCCTTAGCCCTGTACAAGAACCTCCAATAACAGGTGCCAATGAAGGTTCTCGGCCTCATCTCTGAAAAATCCCCAAACTTCAATTATGGTATAGCCAGACTTGCCCGCAGGTCCTCTAGACAAGCTCTCGGCTCCTGTGACCTTATGATCCCCTTTACCTGAATCGATTTCAGCCTTCAACTCTCCCTGATAACATTACATGTATTCTTTAAAGCTCAATTCAAATGCTATTTCTTTCAAGCAGCCTTATCTAATTTTCCCCCAGCTCCCAAATAGGTAATTCCTTCGTCTGCATCTGATGCTCTCAGCCCCTTTGCAATATGGACCTGTTTGTGCATTAGCATTTTACACCTTTTAGCCTCAGAGTCTGTGTGAATTATTTATTCTACTAGTTGACTTACAGTCTTCAGAGGGCAGGGATGCTACTGCTGCATCGCCTGCATGCTGCAAAGTCTTCTACAAAGACCAGGTTTGAGAGTCAATGACCATCTGAGGTTGAGAAAACAGACAAGGACAAGAGGAAAGAGACAGTGACCAATGTGCCCCTATGGAACTCAGAAGTACTCCTTGTATTTCTGGAAAAGTGAGATGCCTCCCTTAATATTAGCTGGTAAGATGCGATGAGATGGTTACAGGAAGCTTGTTCCATGCTGGCCTAGTAGAAATTGTTTCTAAACAGAAGAAAAGGCTTAATCTTAAAAGCTCTGCACACCTCAGTTCCATGCTATTTTCCTTAGATTAGATCAGCATGCATCCTTTCAACCCTTTAGTAGCCCTGTGCTCGGTGTTGACTTCACTGGCAGGAGCGACAGAGATAATCAACCGTGATCCTAAGTGTCACTGAACTCTGCTGGAAAGCTTAGTATTAGGGTAGTATTATTAGTATTGGGTTAAACTTATTCCAGTATGAAGAGTTTTATACATCAGTCCTACCACTTGCTAAACTGACTCTCTCCCCCTCTGCCTTTCTTGCCTACGCAGAGACAGGCCTGAAATTGAAAGAATATGGAAACCTGCTTCCAAGATTAAGAAAAAAACTGACAGATCCTTCATGATATATCCTCATAACAACTGAAAATTGGTCCCAAGAACTTATGCTCAAATCATTTTTTGACTGTGGACTATTTCATGCGGTATCAAATACTAAGGGGTGGCCCCCTCCCACATTGTCACCTAATGGATATAGATCTTTGCTATACCAAGGACATGAAATAGAATTTCTTATTGTGATTTTTAATGAAAAAGTCAACTTTACATCACGTTTTCTATGCTATTTGATAAATGTTTTTGGTCAATCCAAACTCACTGAAAGTACACTGCTGGTCCAGTGTGCAAAAGGTCATGCTTTGAAAAACATTAGATTAAAGAATGTTAATCGCACTAACCCACTAGTGGGAAGCTGGATTAGATCCATACCACCTCCAAATCTAGAACCATCGACCATAAGACAAAACAAACCAACAGACTACTCTCCTGAGCATGCAGTTCAGTGAGCACAGAATCAGCCAGCATCCCATACAGCCTTTATCATTTCCAAGGCCGCCCTAGGCTCTCTCCATCCCAAATCACTATAAAAAAGAACGTGGGGAACGCCATGGACAAACATCAGCAATGGACACTTTGGCACATGTGATAAAAACATGACACGGTCACCCTTGTTTTGAACCAGTGCTGACCCGTTTGCTGTATTAGGAGATTTCTTATCAAAACAATTCTTTGGTGTCATATAAACAGTCTAAATGTTCTATTAGGAATTTGTGCAATCATTTGAATCAGCGTAAAGATGAGACATGTGCAAAAGGGGAGTTACCAAAACAGTCCCAGACTCTTTCCCATACGCTGGTGACCTTCAAGTACACTCACAGAAACTTCACAGACATATCTCAGGATGCAAGAAAATACAGTGTCTTTTACATTTGGGTTGACTTGTTCCAGAGAAAATCTACATCCCACCGCCCTAGGTCCACTCTGGAGGGAGATCGTGGACCCTGACTCAAGCCCAGCTAACCCCACCCTGTTCCTGACTCTGCTTTACTCCCCTTCACTCCACCCAGTTTCTCAGCACCCCACCCTGAGTATTGCAAGACTCCAAACCACATTCATCTAGGTGTGGCTAAAACACTTGTCCCCTGACTTCAACTAAGCCAGTGTTGAAATTATTCAAGTAACTTTACCAGGCATTTAAGGGCAAGACTACAAAAACATGGAAATAAGTACACCGTGTCCTTAGGACAAATAAACAAAGGACTGCCACCAACTCCGCTGGGCTGGTTCTCTTCCTGGCCCTGATTTTCATTCCTGCCAGGTTTGGGTGTAACTCTGATATATTATGTCCTCTAGCAGGGCTGCCACCATTGTCCAGGTCAGTGAGATTTCCTGGCCTCTCCAAAGTTGCTTCCAGTGTATTTCCTACATCCCAGCACCCGCCATTATGAAGTTGAACTTAACCACCAGGGTGAAGGTGCTGTGCTGTCTTCCGCAATTTCTCCCTGACTTCATCTGAGCTGCCTTTGAAGTTGCAGTCATTCATGTTTTGGAATATTTTATGGCTAATGGTACCTGGAAATCCTTCAAGCAAAAAAGAAAAACAACTCACCCATTGCCCCAGACCAGCCTACTTACTCTGTAAAAGTGCCTTTCATTCATCTATTGACTCTGTAGTAAGTGCC
Source organism: Perodicticus potto (assembly GCA_963574655.1). Taxonomy (NCBI): domain Eukaryota; kingdom Metazoa; phylum Chordata; class Mammalia; order Primates; family Lorisidae; genus Perodicticus; species Perodicticus potto. The sequence goes on from CAUYRH010018341.1 coordinate 22,192, forward strand.
TACTATGTGCTGGGCATTCATCCAGGCTCTGGAGATAGAGGAGTGATTAAACAGATAGCCCTGCCCTTATAAGGCTTACACTTAAGAAAAGAGGCAGTCGGTAGAAAATATGTAAGTCTGTTCTGATGCCCTAGAGGACAAGTATCATGGGAAGGAAAATGGGTAGAAATGGGCGCTGGGGGCACAGCATGATAATATGGGTGATGTCGAGACAGTTCTCACTGAGAGGATCCTATGTGAGCAGGACTTCAAGTTCCAAGACTAAAGAAGGACAAGTTGTAATCAAATGTACCACTCTGAGACAATCTGATATTGCCACAATGCTGTGGTCTGTTTTCTGATTTTTGATTGCTTATGCATTTTTCCTGTATTTATTAAAAGTTTCATTACATTATATCCCTAGGTCAACATAATGTGGTTAAAAGAATGACAGAGACTTAGTGAATCCTGTCACCATAGATTTGAGCCATCCTCAACCTGACTTCCTAATTGTTTAGGAAGAAAAACGCTGTATTATTTCCATTTACAGTCCTTACTCCATTCAGGATGGAGACACTAAATCCTACAGCAGTCCAGCTGCCTAGAGGCTCTCCACCTGCCTTCTATCCCACTGCCAATCCCTCACTGTCAGAAAACACTCAGTTCCCAATCATGGGCAGCGTCTAGCATGTCTGAGATCAAATCCCAGCTCTCATCTCAGGCAATTCACTCAACCTAAACTTCATCTGGTTCATCTGTACAGAGGAGATAACAGAACCGGCCACACAGCACTGCCGTGTGCAGTATGCAAAAACACGCATACAAAGATTAAACATAGAGTCCAGAGCACAGTCAGTAGTAAATAAATCATACAGGACAGAGTTTCTCTCTTCCTCGGAACTTAACAGCAAACAGGTATAACATCCAAACAAATCCAACACTGCAGTAATAGAAAGTCATAGCAAAAGTTGTAGCTAATTTTCATTTAGTATTTCCTAGTTCCAGGAACCGATCTGAGCATTTTACAGTCAGCATTTCCTCACCTACAGCTAAATTTAGAGATAAGTAACAGATGTCATATTTTCCACTTTCCATGTTGCTGAAATGATCCAGTAGTTTCAACTCTATCCTTATGAAATGGGTTTCTATTCCTTCCTATCTGATTTTTACTTAATTTTAGTTGTATGCCACATCATCTCATTGATTTCAATCATTTTCTAGTAGTTGTCTGAATAAGAACCCAGGTTTGTCTCCTTTGTCTCATTTCTGCAAAAGTCTGCCAAACAATCCCACCCCTCTCTTAGGAAGCCTCCCTGCCTCCTCTCCATCACTACACTAGTCTCACCAGAGGTTACCTTTATCCTACAGCTTGGAGAGATGCCGCCACCCCCAGCAGCACTTCTATAAACTCAATATTAAATGACACGCTCAGGATGACTTGTTAAAGGTTGTGATGATCACTGACTGCATTTGCATGTCCCTCCACAGTGAATCTTAAAATATACTTTCACTGTTTTCTGAATAATAATATAGCTATGCTCCTAGAATAATGAGGATGTTCAGAGATGTAATACGGGGCTGTGACACTAAATAAAATAAGAAGTTAATCATCACAGATTACAAATACAAATATACACTATTCAATATAATAGCTTTAAAATTAAATATTTTAACTTAACATTACAATTAATATAATGACTAACCATATTGTGCTTATTTAATCTCACAAAATTCCTGTGATATAGTTATTAATGTTTTAAGAATGAGAAACGTAGGCTTAAAGACGTTAAACTAACTTGTCCACAGTTAATAAAGTCAAAAGGAAATAGCCACCTTGTAATATATCTGAAATAGTATGTAGGGTAGAGTAGAAGGGGCCATCGTATTTTCAACTAAAAATCCATATTAAGAGTATCTTCAAATTGTCAACACTAAAGAAAACAGGAGAAATAAAAATATCTTACATATTTCAACTTTCAATTTGCAATTTCTCATTAAAATTTTTTAATGAACCACAAATATGTTTCATCTTGGTGATTTCTGTACACTTGGTATTTTTGAAACAATATTTGAAGACGAATAAAGTGTCATGGTCAAAAGCATAGGCTAATGTAACAAATATGAACATTACAAAATTTTTTTGAAATAACGAAAGTTATTTTATTAAATAGAGGATTTTTTTTTCATAAATCAACAGTGTTTACTAGCAACAGATTCCACCTACTGACTAATTACATGAATAGGAACAAGAAAAATAGTGGTGCCCTTTCTTTTAATGTTGTAGACTCAAGCTTTCCTTCTGGAAAAAAAAAATTATAGAATCAGAAAACGAATAAACTGCATGAAATTTAGATCACGTGCAGACATTGGAAGACATTGGTTTTCATTTCTGAAAATGTGTCTATAATTTGCTAAAAGTTATGTGGCATTCCTCAGTGCTGTGATCTCTGTTACTTTAATGCACATGAAGACAACAGGAATAAGACTTTCAAATTTCATATAAAACTACAATTACCCTTGAATAGATCTTAAAACCTCAAAAGTTTTAATTTCTTTTTTTTTTGTTTGTTTGTTTTTTTGTTTTTTTTGAGACAGAGTCTCACTATGTCGCCCCCCGTAGAGTACCGTGGTGTCACAGCTCACAGCAACCTCAAAGTCTTGGGCTTAAGCAATTCTCTTGCCTCAGCCTACCAAGTAGCTGGGACTACAGGGCCTGCCACAACGCTCAGGTAGATTTTCTGTTTTTAGTAAAGACTGGGTCTCACTCTTACTCAGGCTGGTCTCCAATTCCTGAGCTCAATCAATCCACCCAGGTTGGCCTCCCAGATTAGAGGCATGAGCTCCATACCCAGCCACATTTATAGATATTCACAACAATCAACTGAATTTCAAATGGTCTCTCCTTTTGATTATCTGAAGGTAGATTTATATGTATTAACAATATTTTTTCCGCAATTTCCCTAGATGGAACTTTCCTTCTACCCAGATCAATACTGTCACATTTAGAATACCTTGTCACATTTAGAATACCTTGAGATGGAGGCGTGCCTCTGGAAGAAAAATCAGAGAGATGTACTTTCCTAGAGAAGGGGCCATGAGCCAAGGAATTTGGATGAACTCCAAAAACTGAAAGTGGCAGAGAAAGAAATTCTCCCCAGAGCTTCCAAAAGGAAGACAGCACTTCAACACCTTGATTTGAGAACTTTTGACCTTCAGAAATGTAAGAAATTAAAACTGTATTGTTTAAGCCAAAAAAAAAAAGAAACTAAGACTATAAAATGATTATCTTGCTACCCAGGTCCAACCAAGAAATTTCACCTCATTTGCTCTGATTTTAATCATCCAAAACAGCTCAGAAAACTCCAAATTATCTGGAAGATAATTTTTTTTGCAGTGTGTTCATTCCAGTGATTCATGTTTTTAATGAGAACGAAGTATCAAAGAGGATAAAGGCGAGAATTTGTGCCCTTAGCAGAAGAGCGTAAGCACCTTTGAGATGGCTGAAATAATAATCAGAAGTGCTGTGATGGAAGCTGTGTGTCAACTGGGAAATCAGGGGAGGATTAGGATAGGTGTCCCTCGTGTGTTCAGCAGCTGGAAGTTAAAACCACGTCTTTCCAGAGATATAGGTTAAAGAAATATGTTAAGCAAGTTGTGAAACCTGCTTGTGCTATTGCAGGTTGCCATAATGATTCATTCTTTCTAAATGTTCCATTTTTAGAGTTATAATTCTTTATAGAGCCTCCAGAGAAGGCCAAGGCTGAAAGAAAAAGAACAACCTTCTTTCTATTAGGACTTTCCTAGGAGTATTTGCAGGCTTGGAGGTATTTTAGAGGTCTTTCTTACTACCCAACTGTATTTTGAATGCTAAAGGGCAGAGGAGTAGCGAAGAAAATGATAATGATGTAAGAAAGATTTAAAAACACAACACCAAAGAGGCTATCTTTGAATCTCTTCATTCTAATAAGGAGAGGGCAAGACCTTCAGAGCACATCAAAGCTTTCTCGCAATTTGCAAAGTGAAGCCCAGCCCACCTCCACTTCCCAAAAAGCAGAAAAGCGCATTTCTCAAGAATAAAGAGGAGCCAGATTTTCTCCACCAGCCTTCTGAAGTCTTATCCGCCACAAGAAAGCAAACGATTTTAACCCCAAAGGTTAAAAGTTCCCTCTAGCACATAGCGCTCAGGAGAGGAGGCCTCTTACTGTCTGAGTTCAACTTTGGTCACAGGTAAAAGAGTCACGGAGATGTCCAACCTGGAGAGACTCCAGGGCCCTAAACAAATACACCTACTTTGCCTCCTCAGTGTTCTCTCCCTAGGTATAGGACTCAGTGGAGTACAGGATTGAGAGACAACATAAAAACCACTGCTTTGCTGGGAAAACAGCTAAAGAAGAACTAACCATATCTACCCATTCTCTCTTCTGCCATCTCCTCTGCCCACACTGAACTGCGGCCCTTTTCCTAAAGCATCATCTTCTTTGTCTTTTACATTTATTACCTCGATCCTCACCACCAGGAGTGCCTTTCTTCCTATCTTTCCCAACTTTCATTTACTTTCCCAAACTCAGGGAGGGGTCATCACCTCCCCTCTTGATTCATTCTTTAAACCTCTCCTAGGGTCCCTTGCGTGTGACTACACCCCAACGTGTATTCTTGTCTCACTTTTCTGAGAAAGTTTTACTTGTTCGTCCAATCCACTCCTCTGTGCTCTCTCGCTGAAGGATCTGCATCTTAACATCATTACATCTTCACTGCCCAGCACAACGCACCAAACAGTTGCTCAGTGAGTAATCACTGCACGTATTCCCAACGAGGGTCAATTTTCCCATTTCTCAATATCTTGGCAGCATTTTAACTGAAGTTTTTAGTATTAGCAGAAAGACCATATTATTTTCATTTCATATTCTTTAAATTGTTCTATTTTTAATTTCTAAATTATTTATCCTTTATGTGTTTTCATAAAGAATTTGAGATTAAATCAAATCAAAATTAGGAAACAAAATAGGCTTTGCAAATAGTAGTTTCAGATTTCACCTAAAGAAGTGCCAGATAGGTGCCCATTTTAGCCCAAGGAACAAGAAATCATTCTTTCCCATAGTCAAATAATTTCTCCAGATTTAACAAAAATAGTATTTTCTTCAATTCATGCATTTTTCGCTCCCACCTAAGAAAGCAATATATTGTATTCATAAATAATTGGCTTAATTGGTCAGAGACCAAAATGTATTTGATGAATTTTTATATCTAAATCATATACTTAGCAAGCCTAATATTTGTTCCCTCTGATGTTAAAAAAAACCTTCAAGAAGTAAACTTGGTTTACACCTCTCCACCAAAAAAAAAATAGTTGTTGCTTTCTCTCTCCCTTTCACCCTCTGAAGTTTCACTAAAAAATCAACTCCCAAAGGCAGACTAACTGGAGGAAGGGCATGTACATCTAATATGTACAGGACTTTTCAGAATGAAGACCCAATGATCTGGGGAGAATCGTCCATTATTTACGTTTTGGTTCCACGAAGTATGGTGAGTTTTATAGAATTATGATTGGACAAAAAACAGTTTGATCTAATGCTAACAGACGGCGTGGGGAACCCCACCAAGGCCTGTCTAGATCTGTCCAGGCTTCTCTGTGCAGTAGCTTCCTTCCGGATACACTGCAGGACTCACTCTGCCCTGGGGGGGGGGGGTCTTATGATCTACAGTCAAATAAGGTAGATCTGCTAATTTCCTTATGGCCAGTTTTTGCACAGAAAAGCAGAGGGAAAGCTGGAGTAGTATTTGTAGGTCTTACAGCTGGCTTTCAAGAAAAGGGATTCTGGTTCCTATAACACAGGGTCTTTCAGGGCTAGCCTTGAGGAAGAGTAGAACTGAAGGGCAGGACAGAAGAAGATCGAGAAAAACTTCTGCTTCTGAGATGCTCCTGAAGCCTTCATTTGGGGGTATTTTTTTCTAACTCCTAACAAACATATAACTTACTTATGACCTTGAACTGAAATTTTAAAAATGCTTATTAGCTTTTAATATAAAAGTTACAGAAATCCTTGGTATTTACTTTTTAAATCAAAAATGAAAACAGCCATCCTTTGTAGGGAGAAATAATAAAACCATGTAAAAAATGATGTGGAATTAAGCTAAAGCATATACGTCTTGCTTTTCCCAAGTACCGAATCATTAACTCATTCAAACCAAAATTCCATTTTTGGAGTCATCTGTACAAAATACCTTACAGGCAAGAAAGTACTTCATAACACACACGCCTTCCCGCAGGGCTGTTTTTAGGTGAGCAGTGATTTCCCTGTATCCTAGAATGTTCTGTCTGACACACTGCTCCTCTCAACATTAATTTCTTAGCAGCCCAGCTGTCAGTTCATCAGCGTCAAATGCAAAACGTTCCATACAACGCACCAGCCCTGAAAGCACTGCTAGGATGTAACGTCAGCCGGCAGCTGTTTCTGAACAATTCCCAGAACTAAATGTTGTTTTGAACTGGGATCTGCACAGATGTCTTTGTCAATACAACTTTTTGCACAAACATCTACCCAAGATCCAAAATTCATGTAAACAAAAACCAGAGGGGTAAAAAAGAAAGACCCCAAACATAATACAACATTCACATCCATAGCACCTCGAGTGCCACTAAAAACTGAAATACGACATGAAGATTCAAAGAAGGTGGGTTTGTTTTTAGATCTTCAAGATCAAAATCACCTTCTCTTACTTTCTAAAAATAAAAGTGGAAAAGAAAGGCTCCCGTTTGTTACTTTGTTCATGTCCTTTAAAAAAACCAGAACAGCACTGACATAAAACAGACACCACTTCCGAGGATTATAGGAACTTCTTCACAACCTACTTCTGCTATTCCTCAAGGCAGATTTAAATAGATTTTCATCCTCATATAGCTCACATCCTCAATTCTGGACGCTGAAGAAATAAGAGATGGGGGCTCCAGGGACTAATGGCAATTGCAATTAAAAGAAACGGAGGCAAACTCACAGGGAGTTTAAGAAGCTTGGCTAACTCTTGGCGGGGTATAAATAGATCCTATGCCATTTGCCTCCATTTTTCTCTGACTGGGAAGTAAGTTCCATGTTGAAAAGAAAAGAAAAATTAGTTGCTGTCGGGTAGGTGTTGTACAGTATAGGTATTATAAATGCCTTTAATAGTGATATATAAAGCCAGTAAACTTTCTCATTCATGATTAATGAGCTGATTCAAATTCTTAAACTTGAAGACACAAATTCAGAGTAAAGAACCCTCTTTGTTCCTCCTTCCCACGATTTTGCTGTTATCTTTATTGCAATACATACCTATCTTTATTGCAATTCTTTAGATAACTACAGAATTTCCGGTGCCTTCAAAGTGCCCTCAAAATATAAGTATTTAAGAAATAAATTTTAAATGACTAAACAAATATTGGCCGCGTAAAATCTCCACATCTTGTTCGAATGGGATTACTTACATAATTTCACATGTTAGGTAAAAACATCACATCTAAGGAAGTGGGCACTATGCTCTATATATCAATAAATACTGCTCACAAGAATACTCATTGGTTTTTTCAGAGAATATAATTAATTCAAGATAATGCTTGAATTATGCTATATTACGTATTATGTTCATTATTAACATTGTGCCACCGTAACTTCTACAAAAAACATTTTTCATCATCTCCTGTAAGAGTTGACAATCTTTAAGTATCATCACTTAATCTATCTGCTGTATTTAGGGTTAGGGAAGATGGGCTAGCATTTCCCTGGGAGTTTGAAATAAATACCACTTACTAATCAATGTGAGCAACCTACAAATAACACCTCTGTGTGAAAGATCAGGTTCTTCGTGTAGTAGCTGCGGGGTAAATAAGGAGGAATACTCCCGGCAAGTTCACAGTCCAGAGGAGATATTCGCATGGAGCCAATTATCTTAGAACTCGGAAGGGTTACAAAAGATGTGCTCCAGCTTCAACTGAGGTGGAGCTGGGAGTCACAAGAGCTGCAGAAAAGGTCAAAAAGATTGGACATCTGAGCTGAGGCTTAAAAGATGAGCAAGAAATTGCAAAACAGAAAATAGGAGAAGAGCTCCATCAATAAAAGGAATCGGGAATAGATATGAGAGAGGATAATGCCTTAGGCAAACTGGGGTCAGTTAGGGGAAGCAGAGAATGGAGAGGCATCAAGTGAGGCTAAAAAGGTTACTTGAATGCTGTGCTGATTAATGGGTTCAGACGATCTCAGAGGGTGGCTAGGGAGACAGTAAGGCTTTATGCAAGAGGGTGGCAAAGCAAGATTTTACTTTCAGAAAGACCAGTCATGCAAGAATCAGAAGGAAGAAAGTAGACACCGAAAAGGGCAGATGTACCACAAGGCTACTGTAAAAGGTAAATCTTCGAGGAAGGGGATGCAAGGGTCCTTCAGTGAGGGAGTGTCTTGGGGGCCAGAAAGAATGGGACAGTGAAAAGATATTGAGAAAGCAAAATGATCACACTTTGAAAAGCCTTTAGTGGCACAGGAGAGGAGCCAAGAGGATTAGATAGAACTGACTCCTGCATAAAACTATCTGTACACCGATGTCTTTAACTGAATACCTGCAATGAAGAAGAAAATTAATTTAGTTCCAAGCAAATTAATTGCTAAAAAGTTTTACAGATGGAAGGATCTGTAGACAGTACAGTCCATTCACACTTCTTGAGCACCTGGTGTCGTGGGTTTCCATGGTGAACAAATCAACATGGTTCCAACCCTCATGGAAGCTTAGGTTTGATATAATGAAAAGACAGATCTCAACTGGAGAAAAAGGTACCCTCAGTAAATGAATCCCTGCTCCACTGGTTTATTTCCCCAGCATCAGCATTTCCTAAACTATTTTCAAAAAGAGCCAGACCATTTCATACTTAGATACACATTGAAAAAAAAAGAAACACAAAAATCTCATGCTATGTCACCCAGGCTGGAGTGCAATAACGCAGTCCAGCTCACTGCAGTCTCAAACTCCTAGGCCAAAGTGCTCCTCCTGCCTCAGTCACTGGAGTACATGGCACTATAGGCACATGCCAGCATGCCCAGCTAATTGTCTTCATTATTTTTAAGAGATGAGATCTCGCTATGTTGCCCAGGCTAGTCTGGAACTCCTAGGCTCAAGTAATATTCCCTCCTGAGTCACTAGAATTATAGCAATGAGCCACAGTGCTTGGTTTCAATATCCTTTTGACATCCAGTTCAGTGCTCATTCCTTCATTTGTTTTCATTCATTCTACATTTATTTATTAAATGTCTCTGCTGACCAGCACTATATCAGACACTGCAACATGTTCTTACTGCTGAAGAATCTTAGTATCATGCCAAGCACTCTGGCCTGGTAACCAGACTGAGTCTACTCTTGACTCTTTTTGCCAAATTTCTAAATATCATAGGATTTATTTCACCAGCAAACAAGCATAATTGTTTAGAGCAATAATTGTAAACTGTACCACAAAGCCCAAGTTCTCAATAGAGGACAGACCATTTTGGGGGACAGAGACAGAAGTAGAAAGAGGGGCTGAGTTGGTGGGGGGACCAGCCCCATCCTCAGATTAGCTTTGCCTTCACCTGGATGACACATTTCACATGGACTAAGATTTTCTTGGAATAAAAACCTAAAAAAGGTTTCTGAACCTAAAATAAGGTAAAAATCCATTGAGTAGGATGATTTCTAAGATACCTTAAAATTCCAAACTACCATCCTCTGCATTTTGCCCATTGAAAGACTTTCACAAATGCTTGTAGGTCCCCAGATCAAACCACTACAGCTTATGTGACCCAGACTATGTCTGAAATGTAGCACTAATGATTTGGTCTGAAATACGAGTCTTGGAAATAAGAGAAACTGAAGCAAAGAAAGGAAGTGAAGGATGTAAATGTAATAGGATCTCTTAGCTGATACAGAGTTTGTAATTATAAAACTTCTCTTTGCCATTCTTCAGCCTTCCCATCTCTCTATTCTCTCTCCTGTCGGCTTCTCATGCCATTAGGAAGCCTTTAGTCTCTTCTCCTCCACCCTGGCCAGTGGACCACTCTATAATCCAGAGTATACTCTGTCTCCAAAACTATTTACTTTCCTTCTCCCAAATTCTTTCCTGCTCCCTCAATTTAAAACCACATTTCTTCACTACAGCTAATTTCATCTGGATGTTAAGAAGAGAAAAATCTAAACTAACTCTTTCTTATTAATCTGAAAGTCTGACTCTACACAGATATTTATATTTTTACATAGTAATGTCTGATAATTCAAATGAATCTTTAATTGGGCATAAGGTCACCGCAGTCTTAACGTGAACAGGGGCTGGACATGGTATAAAAGGGACTTTATCTAACAAATCCAATTACTGCAACCTAATTCTTTGTACCCTCAATGAGTCTCAAACAATAAAAAAAAAAGGACTGCTTCCCTAATTTACTCAATGAGTATTTATTGAGACCCCAGTGCATCAACACTGTGGATTTCGCTTTAACGAAGTAACAGGTCCACCCTCAGGAGCCTACAGCTCAGGAAGTGACACCTAGTTACTTGGATGGCCCAGGTTTCCAGCAGACAAAGTACCCCTGGGAAGTGAGTGATGAAGGAGGGTAATTCGAGAGACCAGAACATCTACCAGGAAGCTTTCTGCTTAAAAATCTGTCTCCGGCAATGAGTAGCTCTAAACTAGTGTTGCTACTTGTATCTTCTGTCTTCACTTCCTCGTTCCTCCAGACCCAGTTGACCAGCTCGTCTGCATGTTGCTCCCAAAACAACATTTATAAAGGCAAACAAGCAAATGGGAAGTAATTTATAATTTCTTTCTTAAAATGTTTAAATCAATCAAAGAGCAGGCAAGCCCCATGAAGATTTATCTCCCAACAATGCCTCTCCACCCCAGATATAGTTCCGATATCCAATCACAAATTCTAAGAGAGAGAATGTTTTAAATATTCCAGGAATGAATCGATTGGCCATGGATTCCTTGATTCATTATACACTGGGTAAACATTACTTCTTTACCTGTATTCCTGTAGACAGTCACGCGTTAGAAGGTAAGTTTGTCCAACCACTGAAGAAAATGCAACATGGTCATATACTTAAAGGACAACATCTCTAATATCTTTGCTGTTTTCCTGTTTGAAGTCCAAGCCAAAATGCAACATGCTTCTTCAGTCCCTAGTCGTGATAAAACGCCTGGATGAAAGCCTTCCACATTAGAAAAATAATCATCTGAAAATGAACCCTTTAGACCATTGCTACTAGAGAAGATAATTTGGGGTCAAACATTAAAGAAAAGATGTTCATCTACACCATTTCCAGATATCTCCTGAAGCAATGAGAAGAATATGTGAATGATTAATTCCTATCTTAATTCTAATTAGGAACATGAATTATCTTTTTCCTTGATTGATTGTATTCAGTTTGCAATTTTAATATTAATATAGGCTTTAAGAATCATGTAGGTTCTAGATCTTTTTTTTTTTTTTTTTTTGAGACAGAGCCTCAAGCTATCACCCTGGATAGAGTGCTGTAGCATCACAGCTCATAGCAACCTCCAATTCCTGGGCTCAAGCGAGTCTCTTGCCTCGGCCTCCCGACTAGCTGGGACTACAGGCGCCCGCCACAACGCCCGGCCATTTTTTGGTTGCAGCTGTCATTGTTGTTTGGCAGACCCGGGCTGGATTCGAACCCGCCAGCTCAGGTGTACGTGGCTGGCACCTTAGCCCGTTGAGCCACAGGCGCCAAGCCTGTTTCTAGATCTTTCTTAAAGCTTGTATTAATATTAAAGCATGTAGGTTATAGATCTAAGGAAGAGAGAGACAGGGTTTAGAGCTAGGCCATTTTTGTTTCCTCTTATCACTGAAACATAAGAACTGAATAATGTTTATTATATTGTGGAAAGCTTAAATAAAGAATAAAATGGCTTCCTACTCTAGTGATGGTCTGCCTAGAAATTCGGGCAAGCAACCTAATTTTTATATGCTTTAGTTTCTATAATTAGGTAATTTGCTAAAATGAAAATTGTGAAAATTTAATGAAATGATCCTCACAAAGTGCACGGCCCAATACCTGGCACATAGTGTTTAATAAATGATGACTATTATTATTTGCCCTGTATAAAGAAAAAAAGCCAAACAGAAACTCAGTTTGCAAGATCATAGGCATTTGGTGCATATTTATTTTCCTTGACAATTTCCAATAAGGAAATGATTTCAGCAATCACTGTGTTCTTTATCCCCATCTCCATGGCATGATGCATTTGTAAGGATCCAATTAAACAACATATGTAGGAATACTAATGGAATAAGAAGTAATGGAAAATAAATAAAAAGTCTTCAGAACTGTCAAAAACTCAGTTCAAGTTATTTTGATTTTTCCTTTTCATTCATGTCTGGAAACAATTCATTCTGGGTATGGAGAAAGCAGATGAGATGTCTGAAGTGCCAGAGTGAGCAGTCAGGGCCAGGAGAGACGCGGATGTAAAAAGATGAAATGAGCATTAAAACTCCAACCAGAACTCCAGTTCTTCATGAGCTTAGTGATTCACCAATAGTTCTCAAACTCCACATGAGCTCCTTGGACAGAGCTATCGGGGCCCATTTCTGAATCCAAGTTCATCACAGGTTATCAGACTGACAGGACGTTTGGCAAACCACATCATGGGAAGATGCTGGCATATTCTGTGTGTGTGCTCCACTTAAACTATTAGTTATCTTTAGTTAAAAACCACTTTATTTAGTACAATGCATTATGATATTATGACCATGCTAAAACCTAAAAAGTCTAAAATAGAATTCTAACATCCTCATTTCAAGTTGAAAAAGACCTATTTCTACAAAAAGAGAACATTGACAAAAGCACATAAAACATATGTGAAAAATAAATGCAGTAGACCCTCTGTACGTTGACCACCCAAGGGACTGTAACAAACTGATCAACAAAGGGGGTCGACATAAGGAACTAGGCTTACTGGACTGATATGTACATGTGGTGCCTGGTAGATCTATCAAAACTAGGTCAACTGATGCAGGGAGGTGCTCAATATGGAGGTTCCACTGTAGTTCTCAAATATACTGTGCTGGTCGTTATTACTTGAGAAAATATCCCTGAAAAAATACATATCTAAAAAGAAACATGTCTGCAGTGGCAATGAAATGTTAAAAGCTCTAAGTTGGGCCCTCTGTCCCTTAAGATATTTAACCTGTCAACAGAAATGTGTTTTTTAGACCAAACCATGGAAAGGTCATGGGACAATGGTACTCCCTGGAAAATGCTTTTGATTCTGATCAACAACCACACACCAAGCACTGTGCCAGGTCCTGAGAAGGGAAAAATAAAATGTATCTTAAGGTGAATTATAAAATGTGACATCCTCAATTTATTTTTTATTTTTATTTGTGTATGTGTGTTCTCTACCTCCTTTCCACTTTTTATGCACAAGATCTTATCTCTAGATGTCTCCATGGTCCATGGTTTCAGAGACTCAATGAACTCCATCAGGGAATTTTCTTAAAGAATATTTTGTACCTAATATGAATTCCAGAGTTAGCTTTTAAGGTTACTTTTTAAACAGCACACAATAATATCAGCTAACATTCGGGACTACTTTGTTGTTGTAGGCAAGAAGTAAGCCCATTATATTAACTCATTTAATACAGGTTGAGTACCCAAACTTCAAAAATCCAAAATGCAAAATACTCAAAAATCCAAAACTTTTTGAGAGCTGGTATGATGCTCCAAAATCTTCTTTTCAGATTTTTAGATTAGGGATGCTGAACCTATAGGTATAATGAGAATATTTCAAAAATCCAAAATCTGAAATACTCTGGTTCCAAGAATTTTGAATAAGAAATAAACAATCTATACTAAAGGTTTTACAAAAGAGGAAACTAAGGCTTAGCAAGTTCAACTACATTGCCTAAAGTCACACAGCTGTAAGAGGCAGAACCAGGACTCAGATGTGGGTCTGTTTGACTCTTTTTCCCCTAGGAGAAAAAGAAAACACCCATTAATTGATAATATTTTAAAATGGGGCCAATTTAATGGGCCAAATATGTCTGATATATTAACTCAGACAAAAAGGAAATGACTTGTGTACTTACATATTCCTCTCATAAAAACTATCATATCTACTACTAAAGATCAAAATTATATTCAACAAATATTTATCATATGAACCAGGCACAATTCTAGGCTAGTTTGGGTACATTTGTAAATAAAACACAGAGCCCTGGCATTAAATAATTTACATTTTAACTCTTTAATAGTTAAATCTCTTCATAGTAATAACAAAAGTGAAATCTAAAAATTAACCTGCCATTGGATCCTGCAATTCTTCCACTAGGAGTGTATCCCAAAACACCAAAAATCACTTTGCAAAAAAGATATTTGCACCAAATTATTCATTGAAGCTCAATTCATAATTGCTAAGTCATGGAAGAAGACCAAGTGCTCATCCACCCATGAATGTATTAATAATTGTGGTATATATATATCATGGAATACTATGCAGCCTTAAAAAAGATGGAGACTTTACCTCTTTTATGTTTACATGGAGGGAACTGGAACATACTCTACTGAGTAAAGTATCTCAAAAATGGAGGAAAAAGTATCCAATGTACTCAGTACTTCTATGAAACCAACTTATATTTACTCACACTTTCTTATGAAAAATAGAACACAACTATAGCCCAGGATGAAGGAGAGAAATGGAGTGGGAAGGGAGGGGACGGGGGAAGGTTTGATAGAAGGAGGGTAAAAGGCGGGACCACACCTATGGAGCATATTGCAAGGGTACAAGTCAAATTTGTCAAGTGTGGAATATAAAAGTCTTAACGCAATAATCACGTAAATGAGGCGAAAGCTATGTTGATTGGTTTGATGTAACCAACGTCAGGTTGTATAAGAATACATCAACACATTGTACCCCACGTATGCATAAATGTATTCGTGATCTATGTATATTTGACTTAATGAAAAATAAATAAATAAAATATATAAAAACCATGAGAAATTTCTTCAAATCTAGGATACTAGGCTGATTCTAACAATTCTTCGTAGGTGTGTAATAGGACACATTTTTCCTGTCATGGAAAACTATTATAAATGGTAGCTAGCTTCTGATGTATGTCTTATTCTCTACACTGTCAGGACTACTGCAACTTAAAGATTGGAACCAGAATTCTTGAATACAGAAATAATAAAAGCGCAGGACAGAGGAGGAGGGAGTAAAGATCAAGCTTTAAACCTCTTCACCTTATAGTTAGCTAAGGATAAATTTGTAAAAAGGAGAAACTTGCCCTGGGCATTTTCCAGCACCTCCCTCTGGAGCTGTGGGGGGCAGGGTGCATTTTGCTTGAGGCACTAATTTTCCAAAAGACTTGGGGGCTTGTGGTAGGCCAGGCTCGGCTGGAATCGCCAAGTAATGTCCAAGAGACAGCAACTGAGATTTTTACTTTAATTACTAAATAAAATATTAAATTAACGTTATGATCCAAAAACTAGGTCCTTGGTCTATATTAACATTCTGGGTTAGATAAGCCTTTCTGTGGATGAGGTTGTTTACTAGTAGCTTCCTTGGCCTCTACCCACCAGACGCCAGCAGCCCCCTCACTGTTGTGTCTCTAGACGTTGCCATATGTTGCCTGGAAGGCAGAATCACCCTGGATTGGTAGCCACTGATTGGTATTAAAAACAACATATCGAGGCCTTTTGTCCACTGTATTTTAAGGCAGTTTTATTGCTGTGGAAAGACAAATGGGTATTTTCTTTTAAAATGCTATCATTTTAGTCAATTATGTAGAGACTGTACTAAACACAGCTTATGTGAGGTCCCAGATCTCCTCAGCCCACTTGCCCCAGTGCAGGCCAGAGCAGTCCCCAGTGAGTCCAGCCAGTCTAGTGGTGTATGTGAAGCGCCTGGCTGCTGCTGTTGCTGCAGGGACCTTGTGGCTGGTCAAAAGGGAGACTCAGTCTCTCCAGGGTCGAGGCCCAGACTTCTGTGTGAATTCATCACCAGCACCTGCTCCATCTCCAGGGCCCAGGGCTGAACCAGGGAGATGCTGGGTTCTGCAGAACCTGCCCAGAGGGCCACAAGAGGTACAGGGGAATCAAAGCCCTTTGGGGTAAGCATGGAACCAAGAGAGGCAAAAGATAAGAAAACTGATCCAGATACAAATCTGTTCCAAGGGGCAATCATTTCAAACCACCTCTCAGGAGACAATCTATGGGACCTATATTTTCTTGAGAAACAGCGGCCAGTTCACTAAACTTGTCTTTGCTCCCTCATTCCGCACTTTTCTTTTGTCCTTACTCGAGCTTTCTGGAAATTGCACACCCTCAACAAAGTAATTACAGAAAATTGCCGCGAGTCCAATGTTTAGAGTCCCTGAACAAAGAAATTCCAAAAGGGGGGAAAGAAGAGGGATAAACAAGAAGAAATGGGAGGAGTGGACATTGTTACAGAAAAGAACTCAAATCTAATTCCACACTTATTCTTCAGTCTAGAGAAAGAGATGTCCACCTTCTTTACCATTCTGAGTAAATAAGAAATATGGGAATAATTAGTATTGCTTCTAATGGATTGTGACATGTAACCTAAGAACCAAAGCAAATCATTACTCACTTTACGTCCTACAGTTTCAGATAAAAAATGCCTCTCCCTTTGGTACCTTGTCGATTTCTTGAGCCTTTAAAAAACTGTAGCCTTTATTTTCTGTATTATCTTTATCTGCAGTCTTCATTGAGCAATTGAAAGAATACACCTCAGAGGAGTTAAATAAATGGCTTTCCTGAATTGTGGCCAAGATTCAAATGACCTCAATTAGTTTGTATCTATAAAATTAGTAAAGTATTTTCACTCTGAACCTGGTGATGATTATATTCCTTATTTTATTGGGCAAGCTTAAGAAAATGATTGAGTCAGGAACTATGGCAACAACACAAGGAGATCAAACAATATTTTAACAATCCGATTTTTGTGTTTAATAATTGATTCATGGTAATGTCCCCTCAGAAGGGCTTTGCATCCGATGTTCTGTAGAGTAGATCAAACTACAAACTCTCAAAAACATTCATCATCTGGAGGGCAAAAAAAGCACAGTATCAGCAGGGCGCAGTGGCTTACACCTGTAATCCCAGGACTCTGGGAGGCTGACAAAGGAAGATCACCTAAGCTCAGGAGATACAGACCAGCCTGAACAAGAGCGAGACCCTGTCTCTACAAAAAACACAAAAACTAGCCAGGTGTGCTGGTGGGTGCCTGTGGTCCCAGCTCCTTAGGAGGCTGAGGCAAGAGGACCACCTGAGTCCAAGAGTTTGAGGTTGTTGTGAGCTAAGATGACACCACCATGGCACTCTACCCAGGTCAACAGAGTAAGACTCTGTCACAAAAAAAAAAAAAAAAAAACGAAAGAAAGAAAGGAAGGAAAAAACAACGCACAATCTCATCCATTTTTCTGCATGTATTTTAATGCCATGATCATACATTATTTGCACATTATATGATGTATAATCAACAAAATTGATGAAACATGAAATGTAATGGTATCACAACTGAAAAATTTTCTTTCTAGAATCCATTCATATTTCTCACTTTTCAATGATTTAAAATCTTTTTTAACTGAATCTAGACTAGTCCTCAAAGTTTAATGCTCAAAAAACCAACTTGAGAACCTTCTTACAATGCCAAATCTCATTCAATAGAGATTTCTGCTTTTCTCAAAAGCTCCCAGGATAGCTGACGTTGCCATGGACCACACTTTGAGCGACAAGATTTTAAATCACCTTTTTGTTGCCAGATTTGATCTTTCCTTTCAATCCTGAATTTGAACGTTAGGCTACTTCACAACTAAAATCACCTCCAGCGAGTTGCCCCCATGGTCACCATTGCTAGTCTTTACTCCTGTGTGCCTACGTTGTCTTCTTCAAGGAGTAAAGGGAAAGGGTTGAAGGTGAACCTGGGTTACTCCAGCTCTTTCCCTGATCATCCCTCCCTCCACCATAAACAGCTTCTCATACTCTGAAATGGTTACTGAGGAAAGGAACCAGCAAGTGCCACAGCAGCATTGAAAAGGGTGGGTTGCAGAGTACAGAACCTTTGTCAAAAACTACCCATTGTACATGTGACCACTCTAAAAAACAAACAACAAAACTCTAAAATTTCCAAGAACCAGAAATACTTTAATTCAGAGCACATAAGCAAATATGGATTAAGTAATTATTATGGGAAAGGCCCTGGCTGTGTTATATCATTCCTATGGATAATGACAGTAGAGCAAGAGTTATCCATTCCTTTGGGATTTTACCATCCCTGGAGAGAACATGATTAAAAAAAAAATTATTCCTCATCTATGTCCGTGAACATAGCACTGTGAAACACCCTTATTTATAACCCTTATCAGTGTCATAAAATATTTTGTTTATATGTCCGTTTTTGCCCATTTATCATATAATCCTATACTTTTGAATACTTCAAAAGCAAGCAGTGGGTCTTATTATTCCTTGACTCTTCTGGGGTTATGTGTCTGAATGCTTGGTATGCTGTAGGCATTCAACAAATGTTTGTTAAAGCAAATTGAATGATATGGAGAGCCTGCTATCTTTCAAGAAGATACCTCTCCTGCAGGTCCAACAGCAGAAGACTGTGAGCTTCAAGGCAGAATCCATTTTTCATTTAGCTCCAGATCTGGGGCTGTCATTTGAGAATTCTAAGTAAGCCATGATTTGCTTTCTTATCAGGTACTGGAAAATACATTAAAATTCATGTCTTTTCCTAAAGTGCAGTGTGCAGGATCTTTTACTTCAAATGAGTATTTTGGTGGCTCTTATAAAGAATTTAACAGATAATAATTCAAATGCAGATGGTTTGCTTTGGAGGCTCTCAGTGTGGTGTGTGTAAGCAATGGTCATGTAGGAAGTGATTATATGATGAGATGGTTCTTTCATGATTAAACATCTACGAGATATTAATCTTTTTAGCAAATTTGCCTTGTATTTTACCTGTTCATTATAATAACCGAATGAAAAGAGTATAGGTTCAAAAGTTTTAAGATACATCTTCTACAAACAAGTCAGCTAACTTCTCACTGAATATTTTTAAAGAGGAAGACCTTTACTAAAGTAAAAATTAGCAGACGGTACCAAAAATCACTGCTGGGAAAAAACATAATTGAATTTTTCCTTATTCAAAATGTGTGTGTGCGTGTGTCTAATGAAAACCTATCAGCTAGGCAAGTGCAGTTTCCCTCTGGGTTAGATAAGAAATGTTTCTAATTGAACCTACTATACAGTAGGAGAAAATTGACAAAGCAATTATCTCCAGTGAAGTCAGGCAGTGAGGTTAGCATTAAACAGTGTAATCCTCCTGACTCGGCTCTATGCAGAGGGTACAAAATGTATTAATGACAGTTGCTAAAGGTGTGCGGGGTGGCAATTACTGACCACTTAGGTCTATCAAATTACTCTAAAGTAATTAAGAGAGTAAGATAATATAACTTAGAGAACTACAAGCAACATTGGTAGGGACTACCCTATCTCAACTGTCCCTAACATCCACAGCACAGGTGAGGCAAACCTTCCTTTAGGAAGAAATTTGGAAATTCTCTACAATTTATTTTCTCTTGCAACTTTGCCTATCATTAAGTACCCATTTCTCTATCTTCCTTTAACTTCATAATAACCTATTCTTTCTATCTGAATAATAAACACAACATGTAACATATCATGTTAGACTTCATTTTGCAGAATGAGGTGTTCATTAACAAAATTTGACAGCTTTGTGTGTGTAATACTGGTCTACATATACATGTACTAGTTTATAATACATATATCAGTAACTTTGCCACATGGAAAACAAACATGAATTTGGATTATTTTATTGTTATTTTATTTTGTTTATTTCCATTATCGATGATAAACCTGTTTCTTTTGTAACCAAAAAATACTATTCTTCATTCTAAAAACTACATTCATGCGTCACTGCAAAATTGTCTGTTATGAAGTCCATAAATCCCTAAGTCTAAATAAATGTAAGTGCATGAGAGGGTCATAAAGGAACTAAAACCTCCATAAATATACACGACACAAGAAATTATAGGGCATTATTAGGGATTCTGTCTTCATGATAAAATCTTAATTCTCACTTAAAGTGTAAAACTTTTTTCTACCATTGCTAAGGATCATGGCAAGGAAGTGAAATTGTCTCTTCTGAAAGCTTCTTTTTATGAGATGAAGAGTGAGTTCATTAAAAAACTCTGCTATCCTCCCCTGCCATCCTGCTGTTCCAAAACCCTCAGAGGTAAACAGCATCATTTTACAAATTGCAGGTACAGCCAAAAAGAACAGCCTGTGGTTGCAACAGACACGATCCTAATGGGTATTGCATGGAAACATTCAAAATTCCTTTTTTTTTTATTAAATCATTGCTGTATACATGAATGCATTTATGGGATACAATGTGCTAGTTTTATTTACAATTTGAAATACTTACAACAAACTGGTTAACATAACCTTCACCTCACTTTCTCAATTATTGTGTTAAGACATTTATACTCCACTTAGATTTGACACGTACCCTTGTGAAATGCACCATAGGTGTGCTCAGAAACCAATATATAATCAACCACACTTCCACACGAAATTCCTCTTATCCTACATTGATGACGTTTGGAAATTCAAGTTATCAATGATCACAACAGTTATCTCTGCTTTGGGTACATTTACCACCAATTTCAATTTCGTTTAGCCATTTCCCTACAATTTCAGGCGGGCCCCTCCCTCCATTATCCCAGATTTGTATTCATATAGAAAATATTTTATTATTATTTTTGAAGAGATTTTATTAATATAAACATCCTCATTATTCATCCTCATTCAGGCCTCATTAGAAGCCTCCCGGGTACACAGCCCGCTTGGGAAGCCAGGCACCATGGATTGAATTCCTCCCTTAGAAGAGTCTGCAATTCCTATGTGGGGAACAGGTGGAGGCTACACACACACACACACCAACAACAAAGCCACCAAACCAGAACAGGAGATGACATCAACTGGGGGGAAACGTCTCAAGAAAAGCCCCACGCCACCAAGGAAAACAGAGCGCGTCTACCTTAAACGCGTAGGTAGGTTTCGCGTCCCATTTTCACAGAGGCCACAAAACGGATTAAAGGGGAAGAGGAAAAGCGCTATTTTCTAGGTGAAATAGCAAGAGCAGAGGGAGCCAGCGAATGTGAATCAGTCTCCAATGCATGGAAGTGGGATTCCATCTCCCGGTTCTGGGACTGTAATTTTACTGTCCCGCACCTGCCTTGCATTCAATAATTATAAAGGAGGCCCCTTTCTGGGGTTACGCGCGACGATTTAGGAGGAAAGCAGTGTGGATCTCAGCCCCTGCTGCTCAGAAAGGTGTAATCTTAGGAAAGGGTGTCAGTGTAGGCATCAGTTACCCCGTCTTTAAAACGAAGCCCATAACAGAATCTATGTCATACTGACGACCCAAGAACACAACCGTACACCTAAGTTGCCTGACGAAGTCCCTGGTACCACGAGGAGCCTGGTGTATGTCAGCTACAGCTAGTGTGAGATGAAATAAATTGAGTAGGAGATTATTAGAAAATGACAGTAGGGGAAGTAAAGTAATTCTCTAACTTTAGTGAGTGCAGAATTTCCCAGAGGGCGTGAGAAAGCACAGATTATCAGCATTTCCACTTTAGTAGTCTGAGTTAGGGCACAGAATCTGACTTCTAGCAAATATCCTGCTCCACACTCAGAGAGCAGCTGACTTCAGACTCACATTCCAGGCAGGCCTTTTCCACCTGAGATAAGGACTTACATCAGTTCCCACAGTGTGTGCTCTCTACACCTGCACACACCAGTGGTTTCTCCTGAGTTTCCAGGAATTGTGTTCCATGTAGTACAACAGTTCCTGAGATTTTTTTTTTTGGTCACATACGAAAATTGACTCTTTAAAATAATCTGTACTTCTGAACCCTTAAGCCAAATATAGAAAGCATGCACGTTCAAACATTTCATGCAAAAACTTTTAAAATGATTTATTACTTGCAGTAAGAACTTGAAATAAAATAAGACACAATGATCAATAAATTATTTTTGCGGGGACGCTTGTCATACTTTTCTATCATCTTTAGCAATGATATAAGGAAGTTTTACACTTTAAGGGAGAATTAAGATTCTGAACCAGCCACTGGATGCCAGAACAACTATGGGAGTTGGGGGATCAGACTACGGGACTTTTCCCTCCAATGTCTCCTTTCCACCTTGTTGGGCCTCTCGACATTGGCTTCTTCTTGAGGAGTAACTGAGCTGAGACCCTCTGAGAAAGTTGGACAAGATAAAGAAGTCTGCCATATGGGACATACCATGGACTCATCCAAAAAATCAATTATACTTTTGTGGACAAAAAGAGTTTACAAGAGAGTTCATTCCTGTAAAGAGAAGAGGGGTATTCTATATGAAGAAAAGATAAATAGAACATATCATGTCAAAACACAGTTCTTTCGAAAGCCGTAAGACTCAGGAAAAAACTGGCTCATAACCCATCAATAAGACTTGACTTTCCTTTTGCCCTCCCTCCAGATTTAATCACTTCGTAAAACCCTGTTTTCTCTTTCCAATCCTATCTTCTGTGGTAGAAACAGCAAGTCATTAGAGGATAAAGAAGAAAAATAATTAATGTTCTTTTCCTTCCATTTTTTCTTTCTCCTCCCCTAAAAACAGCTTTCCTCCCATTATAAGATCCAAATTACTCACCTTTGGCAAAGGCATCAGGTTTATATTTACTCTTTAGGGCAGTTACCATGACTACACTTAAATAAATGAGAGCTTTGACTGGTAGAATCTTTGCGTGTGCTCGGGGTGCTTTGGAAGTGAGACAGTTGACTAGAAGGAAGTGAATAAATAGCCTCCATAGATGGAGCTCTACTAATTTGGCCACTCGTGACATGGTGTGACTTATTGGGCAGAACTATTTCCTGCCAGGGCATCGCTCAATGACTGACAGTCGGAAGAGTTCTCCCAGGTTCCTGAGGAACACCTCTTGGCACCAGCTTAACATTACACTTTACCTCCTGCTTACAATAAATTACCCTCACTCTCCACAGCTCAGTTTAACATTTCATCTGACAAGAAGCCATCATAATTGCCTCCCCAAAGTCGTAGGAAGCAAATAAATCCTACACATTTATTTCAATTTGTCAATACATCCGTGAAACCTTTGTGCTAAGGCACACCTGTTGAGGAATTTGAACAGCCGCGAGGGCCTTCGTATACAGACAGGGAGCGTGGGGAGAAGAGTGAAGCCCCACTTATCAAGAGCAGCCAGCTCACCACGAGAACCAACATCTGGGACCAGCCGTCTTGCTGAGAAAGAACTTGTGTGATGGCCCAGCAAGTGCTGACCACAGGTAAGAAATGAAGCACCAGCCTACCCGAAGCAAGACATTTTCTCCTGCAGTTAGATTCTGAAAATATTGAACAAAAATAACAAGTCTGGGGCTAGATTTCTGGTTCCCATGTCCCTGTGAATTTTTGCACATCATAAATAACATTTTATGTGGCCTCAAAACAGCACTAGAAAATCCCACATTCCTCTAGCCTTTGGGAAATGAGATCCTCCTGTATTTGTGAGTGGAAGGTCAGAGTCGTTTTCAGTTAGCCAAAGCCAGTTAGTGTGTTCTAACAAGTCGCACGTACACATCAGCTAGGACCCAGAAAAATGTTCAGTTTAGTTCAGCTCTTTGGTTGGTAACATTGACCGGAAATCCTTCTCCACTGGGACAGAAAACACTGGTTCAAGATCAAATTTACAAAATAAGCTATGACATGAATCCAGTTTGACCATAAAAATTAGATTTACTCCTTAACAAATGACGCTATTTCGTTCTTCGCAGTCATGTCAGAAATGATTCTAGAAGAGAAAAACTGACATAATGGATACTGGGACCACTGTCTTTTACATATACAAATTAATGTCTTTTGGCACTGTCCATTCTTCAATTATTTTCCCCCCAAATTTTCCACTTGTTTTTCAACGTTTATCTTTCACTCCACGATTTTCTTCTTTATTACAAAATATCTTAATACAGCCACTAGTTCCCAGTGGTACTTATGAACAGAGTTCTTAGGGAAACATACTAACACAATAGGAAATGATGCTTTAGAAACCTTAAAGAAACCTAACAAAGACAAAACAAGAGGATAAAGTATTGAATAGTTATCAAATTAACACGAAACATAAGTAACCAATACTCAATTGCATTTGTTTAACCTTCAAATGCAGATGAATTTCTTTTGAAACACTGTCCATAGATAAGTTAATTGAGCTGTATGTGATCTAAAACAACTTTGGTGGGAAAACAAAATCCTCTAACCATTGCATAGGCATCTGAATTTCACTAAATTTTATTTTTAAAAAAGCAAGATACAGTAAAAGCATTACAAAGAAGGAGCATAAGTAATACAGAAAAATATTTTCTGAAGTGAAGCTATTTGGGAAAATTACTTCTGCTAATAAATACCCAATATGCTTATAACTTAGCTCTGCCTTGCTTTTTCTAGTTAATACTATCAGATAATATTATATAACCATATCAGAGGATGCAAAGCCTTTTTGCAGCAAAGACAACAGGGCACCATGCGTGGTAAGAATTAGCCAGAATGCACAAAAAATAGGAGGATATTCATTAACCCACCAATGAGGAAACCCCCATCCACAAGTGTGGATCTGCGGCCTCTTCTAAACTTACAACGTATTTAACTGCCTTCAAATTCACATTGCCCAGGCAGGATAAAAGCTTCTCACTGGGTTAGGATTTTGCAGATCATCTCTAGGCTTTGGGGTTAAGTTCCTTTAAGTTGAAGTCAGCAAGAGTATTATTTATGAAAGATGTTCATTATGCTGTGACTCACACACATGAGAAAATAAGGTGGTTAAATGGTCAAAGTTCAAGTTGGTAGACAGGAGAAAAATCAAGAGAGAGCAAAGCCTTTGGGAGCTACAAGTCTGGATGCTTCTTAGGAAAGGGCAAGAGGGGGAAGTGGGTAAGTTCGCCTGAACCTTGAAAGTCATCCCAGCACTTAAAACCTTTACTATACACCTGAGGTCACTCATCTCAAACTAAAAATATCCTAAGATACCCTTCAGTCATGTCCCCATTCAGCAAAGGGACACAGCACTTAGTACCAAGTTTCAAAATAAGTTCAGATTCCTTCCCCAAACCTAATGCCTCATAGCAACGTGCCACATGCAGCTATCTAAATATTATCATTTTCCTCCTTGAAAAGTTTCCATGTCCTTTCCCAGGGGTCTTTTATGTAGGTCACAGCAGACCAGCCCTGGGGGGATCCTGTTTTGTTTTATTTTTATTTTGTTTGCATTTTATATTGTACATACTACTACGAAAGTGTACCCAAATAAAATATACATGAGCAATAGAGAGGAAAACTCTTTAGCACTTATGGAAAGTGATTCTGCCAGTCACTTCACATAAATTAACTCACTTAATCCTCAAATTTACTCTATGAGGTGGAGGTTGTTATTATTCTCATTTTGCAAATGAAGAAAGGAAGTTGACTGAGGTCTAGCTGCTCAAGGTCACGATCAGTAAGTGAGAGAACCAGAGTTGATGGGAGAAAGGTGATACAGAGATAAAGAACAAATTGAAAGAAAGAAAGAAAGAAGCGCAGTGGCATTCTAATAATGGCCACTTCTCACCACTCAGTGATAAACAAGATTTTTCTTCCATATAATGTTTAGTAGTTTTTAAATATCTATAATTAACAAGATTGTTTTTATAACTGGGAAGAGATAAGAACAATTATTACATATTAAAACTAAAACATTGTAATTTACTAAAAAAAGGGAGAAAACCAAAAGAGATATTGAAAAACAAGGTAGAAAAACTTGTTACTTGAAAAATACTGACAGAGACTTGTTTGTTAATCACACATTTCAAAGTGTGATTATGGTCAAATAAATACAAACAAATGGAAGAAACAAGACTCCACCTGTGAACGTAAGCTTTAAAAAATAATTAAATTGCTTAGAAAAAGATGTAAGATTCCAGATAAGGGTTTGAAAGCGGATGTTAAATCCTTCATCTAATCAAAAAATGAATGCTATTTTCTTTTAAATGATGATGGATAAAGGAGGCAGATCGATGCCTATTCTACATAGCTGGGGAAAATTATAAGGATTCTAGGCAGGTTTCTAGAATTAAATTGGTGCCAGTAATCATGTTGTTACTAGTGTAACTGCTTTCTGACATCTGTTTCACTGTCCCAATCAGTTCTTTGATAATAGCAATGACATGAATAGCATATATCTAATCAGTAATGGTCAATGCTTTGCCAAAATAAAAATAAAATTATCTACTAACTGTATTCCTCACCAAATTATCTCCAACCATCTAAAATCATACATATGACATACAATACAATAGTGATAGGCCAGTCCTTACCTTCCTTTCATGGTAATATATTCTCAATAATTTTAATGATGACATATAAATTATAAGTTCCTTCATGACATAGGAATAAAATGTCCACATAGGGATATACAATTAGTTAATAAAGTGTACTTCTCTTACATTTTTATTATCAAAGTTTACTATTCAAGGTAGTTGGTATCTTGGAACTGCAAACCTAGTTATAATAATGAATTGAACTCCATAACAGTAAGATGGAAAGAGCATTCTAGTTCTGATCTTCCCACCAAGGTTGTGACCTTGGACAGTCACATAAACTTCCTGGATTGTATTCATATAACGAGATTGGACCAAAGAACACCTTAAAACCTCCAATTATGAAAGTTTTGTAATTAATTAATTTATTTATTTATCTGAGACAGAGCTTCAAGCTGTCGCCCTGGATAGAGTGTCCTGGCATCACAGCTCACAGCAACCTCCAATTCCTGGGCTCAAGTGAGTCTCCTGCCTCCATCTCCCAAGTAGCTGGAACTACAGGTGCCTGCCACAATGCCCAGCCATTTTTTGGTTGCAGCCGTCACTGTTGTTTGGTGGCCCGGGCTGGATTCGAACCCGCCAGCTCACGTCGCCAGCTCACGTGTACGTGGCCCGTTGAGCCACAGGCGCCGAGCCTGTAATTTTTTTAGAAAGCTTCATGTTTACCTAAAGCTGAAACTCTTGAGTTTTCACTTAATGTTAATTCTTCCCTTCTCTGCAGTCAAATGGACAGAGATTTTCTTTTAGTTTTAACCCTGACAAATTCGTTTCCTGAAAAATATTTCACATTCCACGATTATATACACCTAGTAACTGTGAGTCCAAAATGCACTGCTGACTCCTGGCATCTCCAGGATAGATTTCAGCAAAGGAACACTATCTGTAGGTAATCAATGCATCAGAAAATGAAAGTACAGTTGTGAAAAATCTTTTGCGCTTCCAGTAACATTACACAGAAATGTAGTTAAAATTTAGATTTTGTTTTAAATTATTCTCTATCAAGTGATTAAAAAGAAAACAACTTGGGCGGCGCCTGTGGCTCAAGGAGTAGGGCACCGGCCCCATATAGAGGAGGTGGCGGGTTCAAATTTTGAACCCAGCCCAAAAAAAAAAAAAAAAACTGCAAAAAATCCCCAACTTTATGGCCTAACCTACTCTAACTCCATGAAATTTTAAATTTTTTTGAGAGCTAAATGGCTATTTTGAAATCAATGAAAGCAGATAAATATTAGTTTAATCTTTATTGTTAAAGAATATTAATACATATTTAACCTCAACTGTGGCAAAAAAGTAAATGGATGTAGGCTCCAAGTCTACATCTTGAACCGCACACCATCCACGTGAATCTCTGCTTAGTATCTGTAATATCTGTTTAACAAGCAATACCAGCTACATTGGTGAGTGCTTTCTATGCTGCAGACCAAGTACTAAGAGTTTTCCATACTTTATGTTTTAATCCTCACAAAAAATCTTGCAAAGTGAATATTAGTGTTCGAGGTTACACTTGACAAAACCAAGAAACTGGGGAGGTAAAGAAATTTCCCCAGATCACAGAATTAGTAATTGGTGGGAAAGGGAACTCAAACTCAGGCCAGATTTTTAAGGCCCCTGTTAGCTAAATCTAGACCCTCTTTTCTCCTTTGTCTCTAAGTTAGAAGTAGCAGAGCAGTGATCTTTGGCTCTTGATGAGACAAAGCTTAAATGTATAATATCAAGAGTCATCGACATTCACGATTGATCTCCATAATCCAGATTGCACTTGTCACCACTTATCTCATCAACCATCAGATTGTTAACATCAGCGATTACATCACACTTATTTATCCTCAATCCCAATTATAAAATGACCATGAAAATAAATTCAATGACGTATATTCAGCTGGAACTATTTGAACAAGATACAACTGTGTACACCTTCAATTTCCAAAATAGAATGAATGTCAACAAAAATGTCACCAGTGTTAAATGCAACATATATGAAGTACCAATTATGTGGTTAATAATTAAACTACTTTTTAAAGTAACTAAAGACTTTCGTGTTTTCGAGAGCCAATTGATTTTTGTATCAATCCTGGGTACAAAAAGCCTTTCCAAGTAAAATGCTAAATTTACAAAGTAAAGACTACATATAAGAAATAAACACTTTTTTTACTAATTGATTTTACTTAATATTAACCTAAAAACAACCAGTATCTTTAAAGAACAATAATTTCAACTAATGGCACAATTAAACCTCATTGCTGGAAAAGGCTCCTTTGGAACAAAAACCTACCCCCAATCTACCCATTTACTTTCAAAACAGAATGTTTTGAAGGCCAAATATCCTAGGCTAAGGCTAGAGGATGACCTGATGTCAGAAATTCCAGACTGCCCTGCACAATATAGTGAGACCCCATCTCTATAGTTTGTTTTTTCAATTAGCTGGGGATGGTGATGTGTGCCTGTAGTCCCAGTTATTCAGTTGGCTAAGTGGAAGGATCACTCAAGCCCAGGAGTCTGAGGTTATAGTGAGCTAAGATTGTAGCTCCAGCCTGGGTGACAGAACAAAATCCTGTCACTAATAAAAATGAACAAAAAAGGAACATGGCACAAGCCATTGGTTTTACAATCCTAATCCAGTATAAATTAGTAAAGTTAAGTATCTATGAAAGTAAGAACGGAATTTCTTACTTGACTATGATCAAGAATATAGATTTATATAAATAATTAGGAAAGGTTAGATTAGAGACAAATTTCACTGAATAATTGTAGCATGTCAGAAAATCAGATTTGAACTTTGGAATTATAGGTTCATTATCTGTTCTCACCCATCTGTGGAATCTTGGACAAGTTGCTTCATCTCCCACAAACTCTACTTCCATAGTAGTGAAACACTGTGGATTGGTTTGAAAATTAAGTAAGACGTATATAGTAAAAGGCTTCTTTGTGTTAAGGTGCCATATGAGTACGTAGTAGCCCCCTTGTTTGCCTACGCTATACGTCACCCTCCTCTTCTGGAACTGGAGCAGTCCTTAATCCCAGCCCCAATTCCATCTGCACGTTTGCAAGAAGAGAGATCATTCCTGTAACTCAAATATCTTGAGAAGCTGCAGAGTGCTAAGCTGGGGCTGGGAGCCAGTGGTGAACAGTGGCCCATGTCCCTGCCACCTAATGGCAACTAAGATAAATTGTGGAGATGATGATGAAACAAATTACTTAAAAAAATAAAGATAATTTCAGAGAGTCACTACTGTCTACTCAGCAGTTGGTGGGGTCCCACTATACAGAGATGACATTTCAACTGAGACTCTTGTAGTAAGAAGGAGACAGAAGGAAGGCCTGGCCTGTGTGGGGGTGAGGAGGGACACCCTCCATGAGAGAAAATTCAGAGAGATACTTGTGGCTGGAGAGGCAACCATGGAGAAGTCTGTCCGCACAGGGCCTTGAAGAAAAAAGAAATCAGATATTACGATTGTTTCAATGAAGAGTCACAGGGAGGTTTTACAGAAAGAAGCACCATGGTTTAATTTATTCTGGACGAAGTTAAGGTTTAACGGAGCCTCACCTCCAGGCCACAGACAGTGCCCCATCCTGAGGTGGACAGTCAAGGCCTTTGATGGGATTTTTGAACTCCAGACTAGGGGTTTGTCAGGCTAAGTCCTCCTTTGGGAGAATCTGAAGCCTGAGGAGAGTAGTAATTACATTTCCTCAACACGGACCGGCAAAGTGGAAGAAGCTAGGAGAAAGACACAGGTGCGGGAATGAGAGACGGAGAGAGACTCAAACGAGGAGCCTGTTCCTGAGGCCCAACCATGTTGCTTTTCTTGGGCTCTGCAGGACTTCCTCCCCAATTCCCTAGTTTTGATTGAGGTAGCTTGAGTTTCTCTCGCCTGCTGACAAGAGCCCTCACTTTATTAAAGTAAATACTATCATTTGATTCTGCTGTCATTATTATTACAGCTGTAGGTTGTATCAAAAGTTAGAGGCCTACCTACCCACGTTTGTCATTAAAATGTCCAGTAGCCCTTTGGTGCATTCATGAAAGAAACTGAGGTGAGGAACAACCTTGGAAGAGTTGCTCCAAAGACGATCGGAGATGTGATGGGGCCGAGTTCAAAGCCAGGCCTTTCTGCTTCTCAAGTCTCTGCGACCAACTAGCGCACCTGGCAGGTTGAAGCAAAAGTGAGAAGCCTGCTGCCTTCTGTGACCCTGCACAGGATGGGCCGTATCTGCCTGTGGCAGGACTGTCTCCAGGCTGAACAAGAGAAAGAAACAGCAGCAGCCTCCCACAGGCAGCTGTGCAGTTAACCCTGTACCCTCAAACCACCTTTGTTGGAAAAGGGAAGGGACCAAGTTCCCTATTCTCCCACGTCAAGGAAAGGTAAATCAACGCACAAGTGTCACCAGACTCAGCGCCATTTTCCCTGCTCCCAAGTAGCGTGTCATCTTCTGAGACAAGACTTAACAACCAAAGCAATTAGACGAGTCTCTAGAAGGGACTGCCAGACTAACAGGTGCACGTTCAGGAACTCAGAAAAAGGCAAAGACATAGGACAAAAACCGCAGAGAGGACTTCCTGGCAGTGCCTTTTATATCAAAACAAGATTTCAATCCTTGTTCTAGAAGACTGAGTAATAGACTTAAGTGCATCTGTGCTTATTTCAAAATTGTTAACACCTCCATAAATTTCAAGACTATAACAAAGTGGTTTGTCTGGTTTTACTGGGAGTTAAATGCACTTGATTACAGATTCCAAATGTTGTAATCGTTATCACAAGCAGAAAAATGCTGACGTTAAAAATAAGATAGAAAATATTAAATACTTGTGCTGTTTTTATTCTTTTACATATAAATAGACCATTACATTATCCATTCTAGAAACAAGAGTGTTTAGAGCCTAGAAGTTTTAATTTTAAAAAGTCACTTTTAACTTTTAAAAGTTAATTTTAAAAGCCATAAAATTCCTTGAATTATACCTTTTCTTATTGTTTTGTCAAATACAGGTAATAGAATAAATGGTTTTAAGCTAGTTATGTTTTACTAATATCTCATCAAGTTAACAACTCAGAGTCTTAAGAGAATAAGAAATAAAAACGAAAAAGGAGAGACCTGTGTTTCTGATTTATGTGGAAGAATCTGACAAAGCAATTTACATAGACAAACAATGATAAATGGCCCAACAAGTTCAGTTACAAGCTAAACGATCACTGTAGACCAATGCACATTTATATTCTGTGTTAGCATTTCATGTGTCTTATAAGACAAAATTCATTTATTTTGCATGCTACTGTTTTGGTGTTTGCAATGCACTTCAAAGTTAAAATAGGGACAGGGCATTTAAGAAAGCACCAACTATGTAACTATCTTATTGTTCAGATGTAAACATTATAAAATGATCAGAACCTGACCTAACCTAATTAAGTTTTCATCTTTTACTTTGTTCTCAATTCATTCATTTGCCCCTGCCTGTCCAGCAACTCTCTCTCTCTCTTTCTCTCCAAACAGCAATGTTCCAATTACCAAGAGAAGCACCCTGATAATCCACGCTGAAAGATAACAAAGGTTTATTGGTTTTAACTTCTGTTTTTGTTTTTAATTTCAAACTTGCATAAGCTCAATCTTTTCCTTGTTCTTTTTTTTTTTTCCTAACTGCAACCTGGTTAGGAATGTCTTGCTGGGTAGCATGTAACACATGGTAACAATCATCCCTTTTAGTTCTCAGAATGATTTTACAAAACAACTGCTGATGAAAACTCCAGTTCGCCTAGAAGGCAATACTGGGAGAAAATAAATGATACCTCTTTTATAAGAGTTTACAATTTCTTAGTGAGAAGAGAGTTCTAAGGTTTTGATAAAGGAATGTTTTGACCTTCAGTTTCTTGATTCCTTAAATACAAATCAAGGCAATTAACAAATGTTAATTGAGCACCTACTATGTGCCAGGCATTGCTTTAATCACTATAAAATTCATCTTCATGACAGCCCTAAAAATTAATTACAGAAAAAAAATATAACCCTCTTTACTCCTTCTATTATTTTAATTATGTATCCCTTTATTGGCAAAATAACAAAAGGTCATTATTGCCTTTCTTTCTGGGTGTAACACTGACTTTAGAAAATGGATGAAATTGGGAGTGGGGGAGGACGATTGGCAGGAGGGTGGGCGAAAGGTGGGATCTCAGCTAAGGTGCAGATTGTAAGGGAGTGTAACATGCCTGGGTGAGGGCCTCGTCTACAAATGAAACTTTACCCTGGAAGTAAGAACACTGTAACCTAAAAATCTGTACCGTCATATTAATTTGAAATAAAAAATGAATTTTCAAAAAAGGATGAAATTTAAATTATTTTAAGTAAATTAATTATTTAAAATACCCTTTTACAAGTTATTTTAAATACCCTTTTGTCTCATGGAGCTATGATTTTTCTACCGTGTCCCAACCATTTTTCAGCCGGGACTTCACTGTTAAAATAAATGAAACTTAATCATTTTCCCTGCAGCAGATGACATTTTCCTTCTTAAGATGAGACTGTCTTTCCAACAAACTTTATTTTATTTGAGAGATTTCATGGATTTAACGATTTCAGGTTACATAAAGTGTGATATCATCTAAGCCTTAATTAAAGTTGTATTAGATGTCAAGGCAATAGTCTTCCACGTGATAAAAGAAAGCCTTCTTCAAGTTTCGTTTGCAGAGGGCTGGGATCATTCTCCCTGAGACGTCGTTCCTAGCATGGCCTCCTGTGTTAGTAGCGTAGCTAAGATTCCCAGCCTGCCCTGGCGTCTGCGGGCTACTTCCCGCCTATCAACAGGCTCCAATCTCCCACTCTAGCAAAGCCCTCTCCTGCCTCCATGATCCCCTCTGGCCACTTCCTCACTTTCATTTATTCCCAGCCATGCTTTTGAAAAGAGAGGCATGTTGTCAACATCACTACTTCCTCCCTTCCCTTCATCACTGACCTGCCTCAATCCGGCACCAGCCACCCCCCATTCCTCCACTCAAACCATATTACCGAATTCCCAGATCTGCCCTAGTGATTCTGTTGTTCTTTCTCCCAGTAAGCCTCTCTCTGTCTGGGTCACTCCTCCTCGCTTTCCTGGGACCATTCCTCAGCACACCCTCCCAGACTATCTCTTCTCTGACTATTCCTATTCCCTCACTGGTTGCCACCATCACTTACATATTGATGATGTCAGCCAAGACCTCCCTCCTGAACCCTGGTCCTCACAGAGTTGGTGCCTCCACTGAGAAGTTCGATAAGCCCCTCAATACTCAGCAAGCCTAAGACGGAAGGCTTTCCCTACTCCCCAGAGCACGTGGGGAACTTGGGCATCTGTAAGGTTTCCTCCCCAGAGTTGAGTCCTTTGCCACGTTCCATCTTAATTACTCCAGGAGTTCCTAATCAGGTCTGTCTCCAGACTTACTCCCTCCTGTCTGCTCTCCATACCACTGCTAGAGACTTCTCTAAGAGCCGAGCTGTCACTCAGTTGACAAGGACCTATCACTGGCCAACTGTCACCTTCAGGACAGTTCAACATCCAGCCAAGTATGCAAGAGCTTTCCAATTTCATCCATTTTCCTAGTCCCGCACCTGCTCCTGCCAGACGGGCAAGGGCAGTTCCCCGGATGTCATGCAGCTTCCTGCCTCATGGCTGTTCTCTCTGCCTGGACGCCCTTCAGCTATCTCCACCCACCTGACTCTCACACACAGTCCCTGGGAACCCTCCTGACTCAACAGGCCAAGTCCCATGCTTCTATTTCTCTAATAGCAGAGTGTACACTCTGTGCTCTCTTTCTCATCCCCCCTATCCCACACACAACCCACATTTTCTTAGAATCATCCCATTTACTTTCCTAGTTACACCACTTCACACTAATTCTGACCTGGCACGGACTCTAGTTTTCATCTCTTCACAGCGCGATGCTCAGCCCAATGAACACAGCTAGCAATTGTTTGCCAAATGAATAAATAATTCTTCCCCATCAACCCCAACTGAATAGCATACTCATCTCAATTTAATCCAGTCATCTCAGTTACTTTGAAACAATCACATATCGCACTATTTTCTTTCAGTGTATGGGCTAAGCTAATTGGATATTATGAATATCTTAAATAATTCTATTAGGTCCTAATAATATTAATAAACAATATATTCGCCTATGTGTATTGAAATGGTGCCACGAGGGCTATAGGGGTAGGACAGCAAATGTATATTGGTTCTGTCCTCAGAGCCTGCCCCGCCCCACTATCTTTAGCCCGTCTCTCTCAGCCCCTTTGGGTACATTTAGTGCACCTGTTCCTCCATCTTTAACTCCTGCCCCTTCTCACACACATAACGCCCCCCTCTTCATAACACCTTGTAGTTCTTGGTCTAACTAGGGACCTTGCCAAGGGCGTCCTTTCCCAGTCTGTTTGAACCCAGACACTGTATCTATCTTTGTAGCATACCCGTTCTTCCCTGTCTTTTAAATACAAGGGATATATGTGATCACTGCTCCACTGTATGTTTTACATTTTCTGAATATGTAAACCCAAATGAATGACTGTACACATTAATGATCACTGACACACCACTGTAGGAAACGTTAGCCTAGGAACCAGGAGCTGTTCCATTGCTCTTGAACGACCCCGTGAAGATGTCCACCTCTATGCCATGTGTATACAGCTGGCCTCGACTGAAACTCCAAAGGCCTCCACACAGGTCAACAAAAATACTGCTTTCCTTTTTAAGTAAATTCACTAAGACATGGGTAGCATTTAGGATCTCTTTATAAACACAGCATCTCGTTATCCAAAAAAGTTACCGTGTCATCCCAGGGAGTTGTGTAATCTCCTAAGGCGGTTTACTTATCCGGGGAAGCAAGTGTATTAAGAAGGTCAAAGTATTATTTTCTTCCTTCACAGTTGATGACATAGCAGAATGTCTCAGCCCATGGCAAGAAAAGAAAACTGTTTCTGAGAGCTTCATCTCATTTTGTACAACATGAGTTTGTTAAAAAATAGCTCTTTGAGTGTTCTTTTAATGCACGTTTTATTGGAATAATGTCATTCAAATCCAAATCTTGCCCCAGGCTATCAATCTATCAATGAGTGGAGGGTGGGGGGGACTGTGACTAAGAGGAAGGTTGTTTTGCATTCCAGGACCTAGTCATGCAGGCCAGAGCCTGCTGGAGGTGCAGTCAGCAGTCTGAGACAGGATAGGCTGTCTGCAATTTCATGTACCCTGGGCCAAAGACTCTCATTAGCCTGATTTTTTTCCTAAACCTACAATGGTAACACGGCATATAATTATTACTAAACCAAAGATATGGTTTTGTCTGTGGTGCTTTGAAATATGGATACCTCCATAAAAAATATTTACTAATTATTAAAGTTTTCAGAAGAAAACTCCATGCCTCAGAAAAGCTGACCTTTTCTGCTTTGGTTTACATTCTTCCCAGGACTTCCCACTTCCAACTTCCTCATTCTTCTATTGAGACCCACCCAAACCTTCTGAGAATGGAAATTTTTTCATAGCAGTTACTATTATTAGACATATAGGTGATTTTTTTTTAAATCACAGGTAAAATATAAATAGGCCAGTCATTTATAGGCTCACACCTGTAATCTCAGCACTTTGGGAGGCTGAGATGGGAGGACTGCTTCAGGCCAGGAGTTCAAGACCAACCTGGGCAACATGGTGAGACTCCATCACTACAGAAAGAAATTAAAAAACAATAATAAAAATTAATAAAGCACGGGGACATGTGCTTGTAGTCCCAACTACCTGGGAGGCTGATGCCAGAGGATAGCGTGATGCCTGGAGTTTAAAGGTGCAGTGAGCTATGATGTTGTCTGCACATAGTCACTGCACTCCAGTCTAGACAACAGAGCAAGGCTCTATCTTAAAAAATAAACAAAAATAGAAAAGAAAAGGAGGTTCAGGCATTAATATTTTTGCCCACAGTCAAAATGGCAGTGAGGAAATGGTAGAGCCAAAATTTTGAGGAAAGTGTGCCTGGCATCAAAAGCATCCTCTTAGCAACCACAAGACAGTTATATGTTATTATCCCTGGAGAGCTTTTCCCATCACTCACACTCCTGCCAGTCTCTCCCCTAGCCTTGTCACAAGCCCATTGGTTTTTTTCTTGTGCTATACTCATGCTGCTAGGGTTACATATATGCTCATAATGCCCCAGTAGATCACAGCCCTTAAGTATATAAACCATGTCCAGTTACATGTATGTACATAATTCCCTAGTAGAGCACAGCCCTTAACCACGTCTTTTTTTTTTTTTTTTTTTTTTTTTTTTGAGACAGAGCCTCAAGCTGTCACCCTGGATAGAGTGCCATGGCATCACAGCTCACAGCAACCTCCAATTCCTGGGCTCAAGCGAGTCTCTTGCCTTCGCCTCCCAAGTAGCTGGGACCACAGGTGCCCGCCACAACGCCTGGCCATTTTCTGGTTGCAGCCGTCATGGTTGTTTGGAGGCCCGGGCTGGATTCAAACCCGCCAGCTCAGGTGTACGTGGCTGGAGCCTTAGCCCGTTGAGCCACAGGCGCCGAGCCAACCATGTCTTTTTTATCTCACACAGTGAGAAATTAATTTGACAGTAGAAACATCTTCAAACTGAAATTATCCTGATGGAGGAAAAGTTTAAGTAATATAAAAATTAGTCAAATTGAACTTCATAAAGGAATTTCAAATAGTACCATGAAATGTCGTATTTTCAGCATATATCACACATAAATGTATAACACATGGCTCTCCTCAACTTGTGTATAAAGAATATGAGATAGAATAGCTAGGTTTCCAACTAACCCACAGCTGATTTTACTTCTAACAATGGCGTGGATGGATTCATCCCTTTACTTTTCAAAATTAGAACTTACCAAATAAATGGATGGAAGAAGGAATCGATGCATTTATTTGAAGCAAAACAGCCTAGAGTGGGCTTTTGTCCAATAAACCAACAATTTTTAAATTGAGAGCCTGTTGTGTGCTAGAGGTCATGTCTGAAAGTAGTTATACTATTTCTGTTTCATTAAAAAATGTTTAAAGATTAGCTTGATGACCGTAGCTCAGTGGTTAGGGTGCCAGTCACATATACCTCGACTGGTGGGTTTGAACCTGGCCCAGGCCTGCTAAACAAACAAACAAACAACAACAAAAAAATAGCTGGGTATTGTGGAGGTTGCCTGTAGTCCCAACTACTTGGGAGGCTTAGGCAAGAGAACCACTTGAACCCAAGAACTGGAGGTTGCTGTGAGCTACGATGCCAAGGTACTCTAATGAGGGTGACAAAGTGAGACTCTGTCTCACTTTAAAAAAAAAAAAAAAATGTTTAATGACCTAAAAACTCCCAATCAACAAAAACATCAAATAAATAAGCGTTACCTACGGAGCAGTGATGATGAGCTTTTTTGCCTCTTGGGAGTAGGGACAGATAGATTACTGGACTAACATAGACCATGGTGTATCCTGCATTAAACAGGGAAAGCTTTCTCTCTCACTGTGTTCTACTGCCTGGAGAGTTTATCTACACACACAAGAAAAATAAAATGGTGATATAAATTGCAGGGCCAAAAAAGGAAGACACCAAAGTAAACATAAAGAAAGACTAGAAAAGTAACACCCAACTAAGTGAATTTAATATGTAAATCAAGAAAGGGACCAAAAAGGATTACCCAGGAAACCGATGGCAAAGAGTTACTAGTCATGACTTTGCACTTGTCTTACGAACCTCAACCGATGTCTGAGACTTGACTCATTTTAATGATCGCTGAGATTACACTTTACCAAAGGAACATGTGCAGAAAATTCATTTAGCAAATAATCATTGAGTTCCTTTTACTGTAGATACTGAACAGTATGAAATATGCCGAGGAAACAAAGAGATGAAAGTAAAACAAACATGGCTCCTATTATTTAAAACATTGATGTATTTCCCAAGACTCTTTTGGTGGCAAGTAACAAATCCTAAATCCAAACTGGAATTTTCTGGTTTATAATAGTGGGAAGTCCAAGGTTGCCTACAGATGGCTTTTGATTCTTATCCTCCCAATGCAGCAATCCCCAGAAGAAAAAAACAAATAATAAAGTAGATATTCCAGAATATGTAGGTAACAGTTAAAGATGGTCTAATTAGCCAGAAGTCCAAGTGAATGGGTATTATGAGTGCCTACCTTTGAGACCGTGTGAGGAAATATGCCCCGATGACATGAGGCTCAGACAAACAGTACAATGGAGGGAGAGGACATCCCTAAATGATGTTAAAGTGCTATTTTAGGAAGAAGGGGACTTGTGTATATATACCTAGTAGAGGTATTGTAGGATAGAATGGCAGGCCTATTTTTAGATCCCTACGTTTTCTCCAAACATCTTTCCAAAAGGAGCGTATTAGTTTGCATTCCCACCAGCAGTGTAGACGTGTTCCCTTTTCTCCACATCCACGCCAACATATCTGGTTTTGGGATTTTGTGATGTGGGCTAATCTTACTGGAGTTAGATGGTATCTCGGAGTAGTCTTGATTTACATTTCTCTGATGATTAAGGATGATGAGCATTTTTTCATATGTCTATAAGGTTGTGCGCCTGTCTTCTTCAGGGAAGTTACGTTTCAAGTCCCTCGCCCACCCTGAGACTGGATCACTTGTTTCTTTTCGTGCTAATAACTATGAGTTCTCTGTGGATTCTGGTTATTAAACCTTTGTCAGAGGCATAATCTGCAAATATCCTCTCCCATTCTGCGGGCTGTCTGCTTGCTTTACTGTGTTCTTGGCTGTGCAGAATCTTTCGGTGCATCTTACAAGGGTATATGTGAAATTTACTAAATGAAGAATACGAATGTCTGAACACAGTAACTAAGAAAATGCTGTGAAAGCTATGTCAACCTGTTTGATTAAAATATTTCAAATTATATATAAAAACAGCACACTGTACCCCATGATCGCATTAATGTACACAGCTATGATTTAACTAAAAAAAAAAAAAAAAAAAAAGAGGCAAAAAAAAGGGTGGGGGGAGAGATACTGAGCAGATAAAAATATCAGATGTCAGCCAGTCATGGTGGCTTGCGCCTGTATTCCAGCTACTGGGAAGGCTAAGGCAAAAAAGATTGCTTGAGGCCAAGAGTTCAAGATCAGCCTGGGCAACATAGGAAGACCCCTATCCCAAAAAAGAAAAAAAATCAGATGTTGCCACCATATAGTAAGTCTGGAAACTAGGAAGAACTCTGGAGGATGTTTCAGGGAAAATAATAAATATTAAAACAAGGGTGAGAAAAATGTGCTCTGAATATAATAGAAATTGTTGAGTACATGAAGGTTACTGATCTAAAGTGATGCAAAATTAGAGAAACGAATCCATTAAGACCTGGAAAAGAGTTAACTTGCATCACTAGTAGCAAGAGATCTTTCAGATCATTTTGTGCGAAAAGCGCTTAAAAAGCTGACCAGTCATATGTATCTGAAAATCTCTTACATATCTAATCCCAAGGAGTATTTCCCAGTTTGAATCTTTCTCTTTGAGATACCTGGAAAGCTGATTATGCAAATCCCATGGCTGTATCCCTAATATCTTTTTCATTCATTGTTTATCCATATATCCTTTTTAACTATGGAATTCTCTGCAGAGAAGCAAATTAACTAATTTTCATATTTTATCAGACAATTCAAGCTGCTGGGTTATAACTCATTATAGAGGATTAAAATCTTGACCTTTCACGGCCTTGGAAATGTTATTCAAATTTACAAAGCCCAGAAATTTAAAACTACTTTTGATTAAGAGCAGTTAAAATACTCCTCTCTCTCTTCTTTTTGGCTTAGTGTATGACTGGATCATTCATAAACCATCCTTTGTAAGTGAATTTCTCAATTGTTCATAAATACACGTGACAAATTCCTTTACTCTGTAGCCGATCAATCTATGACTTGTCTACATATATTTTTGCACTGATATTTAAACCTACACTATCACGTTATAGAAATTATGATTTAGAAATTCTGCCCAAAGAAATACGTAGAAAGAATGCATTAACAAAACACTTCAGAGACTGGGCTATTGCTTGGAATAGCCATCATATAAATGGAACACCAACACGACTCCAGCAAATTTTCAGAGAGAGCTTCCTATCCGTGGAGTTAGGGAAGCAATCAGTCACAGAAAGTCTCTGCCCTCTGGCAGGTTACAGTTATGTGCAGGCACAAGTAATAACACTATTGGTGATAAGTGATATGATGACAATGGGTTGGGTGTCCTTTAGTGAGCCACCCATCTCAGACTTGATTCTGGCAGATATGCGTTAAAAAAAAAATTGCTTTACCAAAAACCAAAAAGTCAGAGAAGGGACAGCGTAAGGACATTCTTGGGAGGAGAAGGAAGGGATGAACTTGAACCTGGACCAGGACCAGGTAGCATTCGCATGACAGCAACAGGAAGGCACGAAAGTGTTTCCAACAGAAAAGTGACACAGCCAGATGTGCATTTTAGAAAGATCTTTCTAGTTGCGGAATGAAGATTTTGGAAGGCAAATGGGAAGTTGCAGGCTAAAAAGGCCAGTGGCCTGCTGGAGCCAGGATAACAAAACTGGGATAGAGAAAAGTCGTCTGAAGTTCACAACTTCCAACATCGGAGCTCGGTTTTTAAAAACGCAGCTGCTTATTGGCTGTGCCTATTTTACAAACCTCTCTTCTAAAAACAGTTTGACAAAACTGAGATCGCACCAATCTGGCTTCCTGCATAGAGCTGTTTTGCAATGTCCAGACAATGAGACGATCATCTGCACAATGACTTTAAATCATGCTTGTTTTTTTTTTAAATATCTGAAATGAACTACAGATGTTAAAAAGATAATGAAGGCTAAACAACAAAGAAATAAAACAGGCTGCCTGGCTCGTCCATTCACCCCTGACTTAAAAAATACTCAGATGACTATGCATGCATTCCAAGCAATAGCCCAGTCGAAAACTGTGCTAATATGAAGGCTGAATTTTCAAATGAAGCAAATTATCAAACGCTAATGTGTAAATGCCTGTAGTTTAAAAAAAAAAAAAAATCAAAAGGTCCATTGTCTTTAGAATGGTAGAAATTTGTAAAGTGAACTCTCTTTCCATGTAAATCTCCTTTGGAACTGAAATTCATTAGGTCACTAACAAACAGTAAGGAGAGTCCTAAATTCTGAGGATTTTACCATTTTCACCAGAGCTGTTTCTTAAGATGGAGCAAACTTAAAACAAAGTCTTGGTTGGAGTTCTTCTGGTCTGGAGATAGGAAACCAAAAGGCCCACAGTAAAAATGTCATCATTTCCATGAGTTATTTGCCAGAAGCTCACTCCTCCTGTGTAGCTGTTCCTAAGAAGTGAAGTATTAACATTCCTTCTTTTAGCTGAGTTGTTCGTTTTAATTAATCTGTAATTCTCCCATGCATTTCCTGAGAAACAATTAGATGTGTGGTTAGTTTGATGATGTGATAAGGAAATAGCACCAGCCCTCAGTCTAGGGATATTGTCTCCACTGAAAAAGGTCACTGCCAAATAGTCACTATTAACAGTTTGTTATGAAGCTCTGTGGTACTTGTTCTTGTTGTAGAAAAGAAATTACATCCTCTCCCAGTTGTTTAGAGATTCTTTACAAAATGACCCAGAGATTTAATGTGCCTTCATTCAGAAGTCCAACAGTCTTTAATAAAACCTTAAATGTTTATTCTAAAATGGTAGTGCAGAAGCAAAGAGCCAGTTGGAATAGCCAACTTCTAAAGATCAAGAACAAGGAGGACAGGTTTGCTCCATCAGATATTAAGATATTATAAATCTATAGCAATTAAGACTGTGTGATATCAGTATAGAAACAATTATGGTCCCCCCCACCCCTTTATCTTCGAAATATGTTGTCTGAGACAGGGCTTATTCCAGAATTTATCTTTTCTAAGAGAACCTTCACAAACCCAGTAAACCAGAAATTCTAGCTCTAAACCTAAGCTAAATATCCTGTGCATATGGACACAAAGGTTCACATGTGAGGATGTTCACAACAGCACTAATTATCCATGGATGGAAAACTGAACAAACCTGTGGTAGACCAATACGCTTAGAATTAGGTCCAACTTTAAATACATGTAAGTCCTAAAAGCAAAACGGCAAGTGATGTGAGCTCTTTGATGACTCAGCCTTAACCTGTTTCACAACATACCCATCAGAATTTTTGCACGTCCTCCCATGGTAACAGATGGGACCATGATATCCTGATACAGGAACTATATTTATTCATACTTTATGAAAGCTTTCATCAAATGCATTTAATTGGAATAAAAGAAATAAACATCTAAAAACACTATGTAAAGTGTTAAAACCCAAGTCATCAAAACAGGTACAAATGAATATTATGCAAGATACAGAATATCCTGCGATGGTAAAAGAGCATTTGAAAAGAAAACACTGAGCAATATGGAGACTGCTTCCACGCTAAGATGTGAAAGGAAAATTTTTTTAATCTTACAATAAGTCAATTTTATTTTCACAGGGCATCCAGAGTTTTCAGAAAGGTGTTAAAATATCCTCTAAACTTTTGTGGCATGACCAAACAAAGCCCAAATGACCTTCCCCCTTTCTATACCAAACAAGAACCAAAGAAAAATATGCAAAGACATAGTGATATATGTTTTAGTTCAATTTTTGTTTCTTGAAAATAGCAAATATCTATATTACAAAAAAAAAAAAAAGATATTCATTCCCAGGACCTATATAAATAGTAAATAGAACTGAAATAGCTAATATTAGAGGATATAATTCTCGACACAATTATGGACCTACAGAATACTTAAACTAGTTTTAAACATTAAAGACAAATAAAATAATGAAGTTCAGGACAGGATTACTTTAAATAGCAAAAACCCACATGCACTCAGAATATGATTCAGTATACCTAGAATCATTTCACATACACTTGTCCATGGAATATTTCGCAATGCAGATTACATTGATGCAATTTGGATACAGAGCTTTCTCAATGTACTGAAGGAAAAAGACAGCAAAAAGAGAAGAAGAGACAGCCAAAAAGGAGAAGTCAGATGTAACACTGTACTTTCCAGCTGTGCCTACAAGAAGGTCATAAGCTCTTTTGATGAAACAAATGAACCAAAATATACCAAATAAATAACCTAGTTTCTTAGGTAAGTGATAGCTACCCTCTAAGTGTGTATCTTAGAATTAAGCAAATATATATAATAGACTCAGCATGAGCTATACCTGAAATGCACCAAAAAGACTATTTCACATCTTTTAAAAGATCATCGTTATTTGTGAATTTCCTATTCTAAAATGATAAATTCTGCCCATCTTACTTCCCTTCTGGGCTTTAGGGAATTAAGTATTTTATTGGATGTTCATATTATGGTTTCAGAGATAAAGTGTTGGGAGCTACTACTACAGTGGACGCACACACAGAGATGCCGATTACACTATTCATAAAGTATCCCTGCGTAGTCAACGTTCCATATTCCAAGTGGACTGAAGAAAACCTTACCCTAATCTGAATAAGGCAAGGTGCACTTACCAAGCGTCACCCTGTAAGGGAATAGGTCAGCTTTATTTACACTTTTCCTCTCACTGGACATTCCAAGGGATATGTAGAAAATTGCCTTCTAAATATTCAGATTCTTATGCAGTTTGCCCATGGGGCAAATGCTTAATGATCTCCCTGTATTCTCCAAGTCTCACCAAGCTACGCACCTCACCTATAGGATAAGACCTTGGGGACTAAGAAATAAGATACCAGAAAGTAAAACTTAGCCAGCGTCTCGACAAAATCACAGTCTACTCCCTACTCTGACATCTGAGGCAGAAAGCGTGAAGACAGCCTATTTTAATTTGGAGAGCAAAGGCGAGCTCCTAGAACTCAGATCTGTTTGGACAGCCTCTGGGGGAAGAGATTACAAGT
This sequence comes from Perodicticus potto, assembly GCA_963574655.1. NCBI lineage: Eukaryota > Metazoa > Chordata > Mammalia > Primates > Lorisidae > Perodicticus > Perodicticus potto. The sequence goes on from CAUYRH010018341.1 coordinate 66,529, forward strand.
CTGGATTTCCAGTAAGGTCACACAGTGTCTGACCAGTGGTCAGATCTATGATCCTTAACAGGCTATGCTAATTCCAAACAGGCCCCCAACGAGACCTCCACTTCTATTTAAATACACAAATCTGTACCATCATATCATCGCTTACCACCTTTTTAACTGAAGCAGGGAAAACGCAAACAAACCAGAGACCAAATATGAAATGAGTTCACTCTCTGTTTATAAACACACAGGGAATATTTTATACTCTTGTCTTTTCTCAGCTATTATTCTGTTAATTTGGCCAGGTGACGTATGACACAATAAATAGTGGGAGAAACTGTCTTAATAAAAGCACCCCCACTCGGGCTGTCATTCTGGAGAAACTTCCTCAGTTGAACAGAATCATTGTGTAGGAGGCATTGAGGGAAGACATCCTGTGTGAACTCTGCGAAGAAAGCTCTCTCAGAATGGAGTACTCTACACAGATAATTAAAGCTTTGGAAAAATGTGTGCAGAATGAAGTCCAAGGCCTGGAATTCGTCAGATGAAAAGAAAGCTGAAAAGCAACTTAATGACACATACCCTTACCCGTTATCTCAATGTGATTCTACTTATTTCCCATATCCCAAGCAAAAACGAGGTTGAGATTTTAATTTAGAAAAGGTAGAAAACATAAGAGAAAAACACAAATTAGCTAGTGTACAAGACGTAGGCTGGAATGTTTGTATACTTGTTGGCAGTGAGCCATAAATGGTGCTCTGAGCTTTCAAGAAACCAAAATTTAAAAGGTAACATGTCTAGCTGCTATTCATAATATTACAAAGATACAAAGGAGTTTGAAAGAAGCACTACTGTATCTGTCATCAAAATGCAAGATCTTTTGGGGCGGCGCCTGTGGCTCAGCGAGGAGGGCGCCGACCCCATATAACGAGGGCTGCGGGTTCAAACCCGGTCCCGGCCAAACTACATCAAAAATTAGCCGGGCACTGCGGCGAGCGCCTGTAGTCCCAGCTACTTGGGAGGCTAAGGCAAGAGAATCGCCTAAGCCCAGGAGTTGGAGGTTGCTGTGAGCTGTGACTCCACGGCACTCTACGGAGGGCAATAGAGTGAGACTCTGTCTCCACAAAAAAAAAAAAAATGCAAGATCTTTTGCCCTGTCTCTTGCTCTCACTCGATTTTTCAAAGCTATTCAGGAAACAGGTACTGTATAATTAAAACATCCTCATCCACCTCCCTGAAAGAGTCAACATAACATGCTTTAAGGGCCAATACAGTTAAAGCTTTCCTCATTGTAGCTTAAGGGTATGGGGCCTAAACACAATTTTGTTAGAAAGTAATTTCACAGAAACAAAAGTTACTGAATAGTGTTCAGCTCCACTTAGAGAAAAACACCATCACTGCCACTATACAGTGGACACAGATCTGTGTACTGCACATACACCGTCACCACCACTGCCACTGTAAGGTGGACACATCTGTGCACGTGGACACGTATCTGTGTACTGCACATACACAGAGTCACCACCACTGCCACTGTAAGGTGGACACATCTGTGCACGTGGACACACATCTGTGTACTGCACACATACACAGAGTCACCACCACTGCCACTGTACAGTGGACACATCTGGGCACGTGGACACACATCTGTGTACTGCACATATAGAGAGTCACCACCACTGCCACTGTACAGTGGACACATCTGGGCATGGGACACACATCTGTGTACTGCACATATACAGAGTCCACATGTGGCCGAAACCAGCAATGAAGGAGAATGGTACAATTAACTTTTCAGAAGTTCTATTAACAGAAGGTTTAAGTTAAATAACCCTATTAAAAAATGGGCAAGGAAATAGCCAGGCGTTGTGGCGGGCACCTGTAGTCCCAGCTACTCGGGAGGCTGGGGCAAGAGACTCACCTAAGCCCAGGAGTTGGAGGTTGCTGTAAGCTGTGTGATACCATGGCACACTAAAGTGAGAATCTGTCTCTACAAAAAAAAAAAAAAAAATGGGCAAGGAATCTAAATTGATGTTTCTCCTAAGAAAACACAGCCCAGAGGTATATGGCAAAGGGGCTCAAGATCACTAATCATCAAGGAAATGCAAATCAAAACCACAGGAGATACCATCTCACCTCTCACCGCTGTCAGAACGGCTATTACCAAAAGGTAAGAGATATGAGTTTGGTGAGGATGAGAGAAAAAAAAAAAACCTGTTCTCTGTTGGTGGTAATGCGAATTATATAGTCACAGAGAGAACATTATGTAATTTCCTAAAGCAACTGAAAGCACTTCCATGGGATCTAGCCATCTCTCTTCAGGGTATTTACCCAAAGGAAATAAAATGAGCACCTACCTCCACGCCTGTGTTCACCATACTATTATGCATAATTGACAAGATATGGGAACAAACTAAGTGCCCAATGACAGATAACTAGATTAAAAAATTGTTATACACACACACAGAGACAATAGAATATTAAATAGCTTTAAAGAAGAAAATCTGACTATGTGCAACAAGGACGAACATGGGGGATGTCTAAGAAGCCAGACGCAGAAATACAAATACAAATGGTTTCTCTTATACATGGAATTAAGACACAAAAATGTCCTACAACTTAAATTTTAAAGTAAAAAAGAAGTTTTAAAAAGACATGTATAAAAGGAAAATGGTACCAGATTAAGAAAATGAATAAACAATCTATCAGAAACCAGCAAAAGAATGAATTTTCTGAAATGTCTATGCGTTAATTGCCTGAAAGTCAAAGGTTGAAGGTAAAACGGATCCTCCAGAAGTGTCAGGATGGTTTAGCAGACCTCCATCCTATGCTTTGGTTTTAAACTATGACTCTATGAAGTTAGTCTCTATGTCTGTCTTACTGATAGGAAAAGTCTCAGTGTGGGTTTATTACAAAAGTCTCCCAAGGTGACATATAGATCAATAGTCCAGCTTGAACTATAGTTTTATTCGGTCCAGCTCAGTTCAACCACTACCTACCCCATGCCTATGTGTTAGATCCCACAGCGGATTCAGAAACAAATGGCTATAGACATTGACCTCGAGAATGTGTGGTCCGGCCTAATAGAATACATGGGAGACACAGAGAAATGGAAAGAAAAGAAAACCCTCCAACACCAAGCAGAGGCAAGCAAGTGCCTTAAAGAAGACATAGAGCGCTCTGAAGATTCTCAGACAACTTGCCCTTGTCGGGAGGGAGGCATCACTTAGCATAAGTTTGTAAGATGAATGGAGATGACCTAGAGAAGAAAGAGCAGAGGGGCATGGCCTAGAGATAGTGACACAAGTAACACATGATTCACACTCAGGGAACATCAAGCAGCTTGTTCAGGTAGAGTTGGGAAAGTGAGGCCACACAGCAACGGTCTGGAAGGTCATGGGGAAGACACTATATGACAAGTGGTAGAGAAATGGCTGAAGACTTTAATCTCTCGTAACCACATTTGTTAATCAAGTCCTTCCTCTTTAAAAACACAGTGTTTCTGTAATAGGAAATAGCTTTTAGAAAGAAAAATATCAGCAACACTAATTGAAAAGAATACATATTTTCTACATCTCTACATGAGAGAGCATCTGATTCTTGCAGAGAAGAAACCTGTTTGGAGCAAATTAGCGTCTTCCATTACTAAGTTTTGTTCAAGCACATTCTCCCTGAGAACAGTCTATTTCTGAAGACCACAGTTAACAAGTGTATAAACTGTCTTGATTAGAACTCCAAACTTCTAGCAGAGATCCATGAATGAAAAATTTAACTCTCATACAAATGTTCTAAACCCATTTATCTCTCAGTCCAAAGTTTCTTACCCAACCACAAGCTTCAACTTGTATCTATTCTCTGAAGGAAAAAAAGACACTCTTACCTTTCATATTTAAAATGTTTTTATTACAGTCACAAGCCATTGAATGATAAAAATAATTAACTTGTCTTTGTGCAAAATGCTCCATGTACATTTCATAGAAGACATAAACTTGAATTAACCTGCTGTCCTAATATTTTGCTCAGGGAATGTGGGTAAACTAGGATCTCAAATGGGGTACTCCCATAACAAATTCTACAAATCAGTAATATTTCAAACCTAATTGTTTAACTCCAATGAAAGCATAAAATAACATAAAGATACCAAACCAGAGAAAGAACTACAATAAGCATAAGTGATATGCTAAACATAAACTACTTCCCTTTAGAATATGTCTATATTAAAGAAGGAAAGATACAGGACATTAGCAGTTTCTCTGCCCTCTGGTGGCAATAAAATCAACTGCAGCATTTACTAAAGTAAAGCAATAATGAAATGTCCCTGTTACGAAATCAGATTTTTTTTCCCTGTATCCAAATGTAATAAAAATACTAATTACTACACACCAAATTTCAAGACTGGTGGCTGTTTCTTCCAGTATTAAACTTTTAAATAGGCTATTTTACAAAAAAAAGAATGTATTTTTCTTGTTTCACCTTGCTGTTTTTGTATATTTTGTAGGCTGACCATTTCATTCTGAGATTGTTTCATAAAAATACATGTAGACAGATGCCCAGGAAAGAAGATACTTTATAATAAAGTCTCCCAAATTTTGCCAACAAATTGAAACTATTCCCTTTTTTACTCGTTCTTGTAAATGTACGGGTTTCTACAGCTTTCCCCCACCCCCTGGAAATAATAATTAGTTTAAAATACCAGTATATTGATGTGGAACATTGTAGGTATTTTATATTCTCCAAAGCAAAGATTCTTAGTTATCTAGCCAATCTTACAGTAGGGTGAATTTCATCCTGAATTTCAGTATTAGGAATAGTCAATGTATTGAGTACACACATATCGGTATAGCGTATATACACATACATAGCCATAGACACTTTTCTAAGTATTATCTAGATGTGTACTTTTCTCAGTAACATTTTTGCTGAAAAATGTTAGAACGATTAAGATTTGCTGACCTTTAATTTTTTTATCTATCTTTTACTGTAAATGTATCATTTAATCTCTGTGCCGAAGAACTTTTTAAGCATCTCGGGATGCATTTTGGCACACACATCCTTCTAAGGTCCTTTAGGATAAAGTAAATTGCTTTCTTTAAGCATTCATTTATTCCATGAAAATGTCCATAAAAATTACTGTTGCACCGTTTCAATAACTGTGTTGTCTTCCAGCAACCTAAAAGGGTTATGTTTTCAACCAGTGAACTGTATCAGAGAAATAGACAGAAGGTCTGGTCTACTGACATAGTGAAGAACAATCCGTGTCCACGAATCCAGAACCATCGCATGTGACAACACAGATCTACAGTCAGGAAATCTGCACTGTAGTCTCAGCTTTAACAGTGTTGTTACCACGTCGTCCCCTCATGAGGCCCCCACCCCAGCACCCCTCCAATCTTAAATAAGAGCACAGGGTCAGTATCCGAGCTTCCTGTGGAAAAATTTACACAAGGGACAGACTTGGTGTTGGGATTATCTTCTAGGTTTCATCTAGGTACAATTTCATTCTAGGATTTCCTTTAAGATTCACCTTGCCTGGCACCCCCAGGTGCCCTTCCCAGCCCTCCATCTGTGACTTTTGTGTTTGATTACTAGGGATGCGTGCACACTTGCTGTGAAACCACTTGCCATCCCTCCACTCCCAAAATCAAACACACCGACACACACACACCAAAACAGGAACAAATTGATTATCGTTAGCACAAAGTTGTCCTTTCTTTTTTGCTTTTCCAAGTGTTTTTTGCTCATTTCACCTCCTCTCAAAGTCTACCAAGTTCACAATTTTCTACCAAGATCTTTCTGCCTGTTTCCTCGCTGAAGGGCAGAGGGCGGAGCTGACACCCGGGGTGCAGCAGGCAGGGTGCACCTGGCTGGAGCAGCTGGGAGCAGGGGGCGTACCACTGGGCGGACGCTGAAGCTCCGGGACAGGACAGTGTCAGGGCACTCCTCGGTCACATTCAGACCTGTCAGGGAAACCGGCTGGCCGGGGACAATGGGTCCAACGGCCGGGGCCCAGAGGCACATCCGCCCCCACTTTTCTCACTTCCTGCGCCCCTCAGCTCCGACCACATCTACTTGCCCCACTTCCAGCTTCCAGCGCCCCGCTCTGCCGGGGCGGGAGAGCGCGTGAGAATCGCCTGGAGGAGGAAGGTGCCGCCACGGGGAATTTCTCCCGCGGAGGGGCGCCTGTAATCCCCGGCTTTCCCACGCACTGGCCGGGGTTAGCCAGCGGTGTGGGAGGAGGAGGAGCTGGAGGATGCCTGCCCCTCGGCGAGGTATCACAGACAGAGGTTCGCTCTCACACCCGAGCCCCACCTGGGGGTGATGGTGCCACCCCTGCCACCCCAGGGAAGCAAGCCCGAGAGCCCCAAGAACACCCCCCGCCCTCGGCATCCGTCTCTAGTCAACCTTTCTCCCCATTTGGGAAGCCTAAGCGCCTGAGTTGACCCGAAAGCCAACTGCAGTAACTTTCCCAAGGACAGACGGATGAGATGGGGGTGCACTGGGAGTGAGGGTGCCTAGGGGGTCTTCGGCCGGGCATAAACGCAAGGGAAGCGCAGCTTACCATGGATTTGGTTTCCGGGCTTCCCTTCCGCGAACTGAAACCCGTCCATTAAAAAGTGGCAAAGTAACACAACTCCTGTGGCGGCCAGGTCGGCCCTCGGGAAGCTCGCCATGCCCCCGCCAGTCCTTCCCGAGCGCTCGGTTCTCTGGGACTCCCGCGGGAAATGGGGGCGACGCGGCCCACCGTGGCCAGTAGTCTCCGCGAGACCCCGAGGCCTTTGTAAACGTCGCTGGGATTTCACAGCGCAGAGGCAAGAGGAAGAGCCGAGCGCGAGCAGGAGCGCAGCCCTCTCTGGACCTCCGGGGCTCTCTCTGCGACTTGCCACACTCGCAGCCCTCACCGACACTGCACGACAACCGCTGGGAAGAAAGGCCAGCTGCACTGGGGCTCCGAACTGTCGGAACTCTACAGTGGCAGCGCCACCCCGGTGCCCGCAGACGGTGACTTCCGAGCCCCAGCGATGCGCTCCACTGGGTTCAGAGCAGATCTCATTCCACACTCAGCGCCACGGCCGCCTCCAAATCCAAGCGGGCTGTGCAGGCTCTGAAGGAACTTTCCTCGGTCTCGGGATGGCCCCGGCGGGAGGTTTAGGTTTGCGGGAAGGGGGTAGCTCGTGGGCTGGGCAAACCCCTCGGACAAGTTTTTCTTCTTCGTCCGTGGGCGCGCGTCCTTCCTCACAGCCGGAGGGATGGGCAGCCCCAAAGAGCAGAGCCCTGAAAAGGTTCGGGCTGCAGCAGTCTGAGGTTGGAAGCCAGGAAAAATGTGTTGTTGTTTTTTAAACAAAAAAAAAAGGAGGAAGAAAATGAGACTGAACCCTACCAAGACAGGGTTCCTCCGGGCCCAGGAGGAGGTGGCCCCGAGCCCCCGCCCGCCGAGCCGGGAGTTTGGTGGCGGAGGCGGCGCCGCCGTCGCCGCGCTCCCCCGCGCTCCTGCTCCACACTTCGGGGAGGGAAGGCAGCTCGCGATTTGCCAGATCGGCCGCTGCACCCTCCTCCCTCCTCCCTGGGCCCTCCCCCTCGCTCCTCCAGGCTTCTCCCACCTTCCTCCCCGAAACGGCAGCCAGCACCGACCTGTCCAATGGCTGCACTTTCCTCGGGGCTGGCAGAGAAGTCGCCGACAAATTAAGCTGGGGGAGCCCGGCAAGGGGGGGTGAGAGGGCAACTCCAGCTCCGCGCGTCCCCTGCAGCCGGCGGCCCCGAGCGCAGGGCGAGGAGCGGAGCCAGGGGAGCTAGGAGGGGTGCGCGGGGCGGCACCTCCGCGCCGCTGGGGCGCCATCCCCGCACCGGCTCGCGCCCCTGCAGCCCTGGCAGCCGCGCCCGCACCCACCTGGCTCCCGGCCCGACTGTGTGGTGGGATCGGGAAGAGGGGTGGACTGCGGCAGGGCCCCGGCTCCGGTGGGGACCCGCCCGCGGCAGGGTCTTCCTGGAAGCTAAAGGGTTAAGGTACAGTCGCCTCTTCTGGGACGGTTTGTCTGGCCGAGGTTGGGGTGTGGAGGAAGCAAACCAGAGCCAGTTGGGAGACTGAGCCGCAGAAGCCCCCTCGGACCCCAGACCCCGCGCGCAGGGTGGCGGAGGGTAGGGCGCCGCGGTGTGGTCCCGCCGCCGCCGCCGCTTTGTAAAGTGACAGCAGGAGCGAAAGCGAGAGTTTAAAGGAACAGGAGGCCCATTCAATTTCCTACGGGGGCTTTAACTGGTTTCGCTCGCTAGTTTGTTTTTATTTTTCAGCTCGCAAAGCAGCTTCAGCATTAACCCTTTCCAGCCCTCTCGTTAGTTTGCATCTGATTTTGCATACAGTTAACCTCATTTTAAAGCGAGAAAAACAAAGGAAAGAAGCAAAGCATTGTGGTGGAAAGTACAGTTTCTAGGGCCAGTCTGCCTCGGCTGGAATTCACCTCCTCCCACACTAAGCAGTTTATTTCACGGCAGACTCAGTTCTCCGTCCATCAAAGGGAAGAACGATAGTAGCTAGGAACGTTCTTACAAGCTCGCTGCAATGAATTAAATGAGTTAATACAGTATGATTTAAAAAATTTAGAACATTGCCTACCACAAAGTATAAGGCTTTGTTTCTTGAAGAGAAAGAAGAGTCTCTGAGGCTTAAATAACAAATGAGTGTGTGTTCTAAATTCCAAAGGTTCTGCTTGCCTAGTCTTGTCCCTCCCATCCCATGCTCCCAAGACTTTCTGGGCGCTGTAGATGACTTGTCACAAAACCCACTAGAAGTGGATCCGGATAGTCAATCACCTCTCCAAATCTGGTGCCCAAAGAATAGCTCTTTCATGGCAAAGAGGAAATATGACATGTTTTCCCTTATCTGACCGTTTGCTCATTTTTTGTCTAACAACAAATATACGCATAAAAACACATAAATACGTCGTGTCTACACCCTTGATTATGCCAACACCTGCCCTCTCTCCTGAAGTTTCTCCCAACTGGTTGATTTCTTTTTCCCCATCTAACTTAGGAAACCTACTTCTTTTACTTCTGCTAACCTAGGAGTGTTTATGCCCTACGTAATGATGTATCCAAACGTGAGTGCCTTGGATATACACCTACTTAACGTCAAGTTTGAAAACTGACTGCTCATCAAAACTTGATCATATAGTTGCCCTTGAACGACAAAGATCTGAACTGCAGGGGTCCACTTTCATGGGGACTTTCTTCCATCTCTGCCACTCCAGAAACAGCAAGGTTAATCCTTCCTCTCGCTCCTCTTCCTCTTCCTGCTCAAGACGAGGACAAGGATGAAGACCTTTATGAGTAGCAAATATATTTCTTCTTTATGATTTCTCTTAATAACAGCTTTTTCCTAGGTTACTTTATTGTAAAAATGTAGTATATAATACAGATATCATACAAAATACATATTAATTGACTGTGTATATTATTGGGGAAGCTTCCAGGCAACAATAGACTATTAATAATTAAGGTTTTTAGGAACTCAAAAGTTGTAAGTGGATTTTTGACTATGGTGGTGGGTGTGTACCTAACCCCAGTCAACTGTAGCTTAATCGATGACTTTTTTTTTGTCTGCGGCCACAGTGAAGTTCCTACCTCATGAATCTATGTGGAAAGCTTCCCAAAACATTCCGTACAACTCCAATCTCCATTATATTGAAAATGATGAGGAACCCAGCACAGACACCAACTGAAGAAAGCATCTCTTTCTTTAGTTCTTCAGCAGGGTCATTTCTCTTGCTTTCACAGTAGAAAAAATGGATGTTTCTTCTCTCTCTGAGAAGGAAAAGTCCCCAGTTCACTCCACTGTGATTATCTTCCTTTCTTCATGGCTATGTGCATATTCATAGGGTTCTTTTTCTTGTTGCTTATTGACAGCAATGCTTCACCCTCCTGATTGAAGTTATGTACCTTTTTTTAAGTAGAAATATGATGCCAAAAATTAAGCTAAAAGATAACTCAGAGTCATTCTAGAGAGACTTTTCTATGATTGCCTATCTGACTATGGCTGCTTCACTTTACTGTTTTATTCCTCTCTTGATATTGTTCTAAGGAGCTGCAGACACATAGAAAATAAGTACTTAAGTGTGGGAGAAAGTGCAGGTGAGCCAAAATCAATGGTTGATGACTTGATGTTCAGAACTAAGAAAGAGCATCATTGTAATAAACTCAAGCTTTGATAATTAGCCTTAAATGTCAACCAGTAATTACTTGTAAAAATATATTTTGCCTTTACATAGTAGCAAGAAATAAATAAAAATGTATATAGGACACTATGTACAGAATGAAATGGAAAAAGTTGATTACTCATGTAACTATGGCTAAAGTTGTATGTTTTGTGGCCTAAATTATTTACGTTTGCCATATACATTTCACCACAATAGAAGTGTCTATTTCAATTCTGCAATGACAAATCAGGTCTTTGTGGGAAAAGTTTCATCTTTCCTCTGACATGAGCAGGGGGCTCTAATGAGTAGAGGTCTATTTACGCTAGATATAGGAATAGAATTGCTGGTTCTTTTACCCACTGGCTTAATTTTGGCCAATTTCTCCAGGAACAAATGAATCAAGAATTGCGAATGAGTACCACTTGGGTTCTTTGTCCATGGCAGAGATATGGAACTCCCAGGACAAGGTCTTCTTTAAGAGCATGTATCAGAATCATTCTCAACACATAAACACTAGGCAGACCTTAGCATCTGAGCATTTATCTATACAGATTTCAAATCTATTTGCAAGGCCTACTCTCCAATAAACTTCAGAGAGATTTTTTACACATTCCAAGTGCAATACTATCTGTATAAATTTATTAACAGTTAACCATCTCGTCTCACCTCAAGCTTTAATAAGGTTGTATTTCCTAGGATCTGTCCAAAATGGAAAGCTGGCTAACAGGATGCTCAAGAAGACAACATGGAAAAAACTGAGATATAATATAGGCTGTGGAGTACTCTGCTGTTATTTTAATATTTTCTTTAAAATATTATTTCAGGAAATGGTTTTTGCCCATTTCAACAATTTGTTAAAAACTTCTTCTACAATTGCTGTCAGATAAGTGGAAATTGCTATTAGTGAATTGCTTTTATTCAGTCCTAATATTATGACCTTTCCTCTTGGGCTATCACATTTCCTCTCCCTCCTCATTTGACAGGGCTAATTTTTTGACCTCTGATGCGCAAGTACAAGACTCATTTTGTTCATCTTGGCTGACCTGCTCTCAGAATCAACTGGGATTTTATTGTACTACTGATGGATATTTAAGCTTCTTGTCTGTTATTGTTTTAAGTAGAATGTATATCAATAGGGTGTTTTGAATCAAATAAGCATTAAAAAATTCACCTACCAGTTAACATCGTTCTTTTTATCAAGAACATTTAACATGCAAGAATACTTAATTTCTTTTCGCCTCATATCAATACTACATTTACTGTTTAGATGAAATTAATAATATAGGTAGATTCATAATGAAATAATACCCTGCATTAAAATGCCATACATGGTTATACTGTCTATACTGTCTTTTTACTGAGTCTTAGTGAGCTAAAGTGCTTTTAACTAGTGCTTTAGATAGCAAAGTAGAAAAAATGTGCAACTCAAAGCAGTAGGAAAGAAAATACTTTTCTTTAAAGTGAAATAAAATCAAACACTACATTCTTAAGAAGGGTAGGGTCAATCTTAGATTCCTTTTAAAATGGTAACAATGGAAACACAGGCCTTGTTCTTAAATTGGACTCAAAGATAAGTTAAATTCCTGTATTTTGCAAAAAAAAAAAAAAAGAAGGAAAGAAGAAAGGAAAGGAAGGGAGAGAGGAAGGGAGGAGAAGAGATTGAAAAAGGGATGAAAGCAAGGCTGGAGGGCAGGAAGAAGGCAGGCAGGCAATGGGCAAGTGCTCAGCAAGCATTTAGTGGATTAAAACATGAAATAACAATTTTAAAGAATATGCTGTACAACGCATAGCAATGGAGCAGATGGAAAAGTTCTCAAGTGTTTACCCTTGTGGGCATAACTGTCAGCCTTACATCGCATCCAGATTTTTCTGAACTGATGGGCATATCTGAACCTCAGGAAGTTTGTCTCACAGGCGTCAACACGAGAGAAGCTGTCCTCAGAGCCCCTGGAAGAGGGTGTCCCTCCCGATGCAGATCCCAGGGATTTTGCATGGGCTGAAGAATGCTGTGATCCCCACAGGCAGCACCACTGCTGGGCTCGCTGACGCTTGCACTGCCTCGCCTTTCCTCCTCTTGCACTCCTTTTGTGTTCTTTTGTCCACTAAATTTCCTTAATTTTTATTTCCGTCTTTACTATATGAATTTTTTAATGAGATATAATTTACCCAGCTTAAGATTCACCCTTTTCAACTATACAATTCTGTGACTTTTAGTACACTCACAAGGTGGTAAAAATCCAAATGACTTCATTTCACCCCCCAAAAGAAATCCCATACACATGAACAGTTACTCCCGATACCCTTCCCCGCTCAGCCCCTGGCAAACATTAAACTACTTCCTGTCTGTAAATCAGCCTGTCCTGGAAAATTCATGTAAGTGGAATCATACAATATGCGGCCTTTTGTGTCTGACTTCTTTTTGTTTAAGATCTTTCCAAATTCCTCCATGATGTTGCATGTTCCATGTATCCGTATTCTACTACTTTTTTATTTCCAAATAATACTGCATTTAATTGAATACAAATTACTACAGAATAATTATAGATAAAAAAATTAAACACATCAGTTATTAGACATTTGGGTTGCTCCCACTTTTTGGCTATTATGAATAATGCTGCTATGAACATTCATGTACAGTTTGTGTAATCATATGTGATATGTTTAACTGTGCAAGGAAATGACAACCTGTTTTCCACAGCGGCTGCACCTTTTACATTTCCAACAGTATAGAGGGGTCCAACTAGTATTTATTGGGCATCTGCATATGTTCTTTGGAAAAGAATCTAAACATTGTCCTATTTTTTAATTTGATTGTATGTTTATTATTGAGTTGTAAGAGCTCTTTACACATTCTGGATGCTAGGTTTTTAGATTATAATATGTAAAGGGCGGTGCCTGTGGCTCAAAGGAGTAGGGCGCCGGCTCCATATGCTGGAGCTGGCAGGTTCCCAGCCCCCGCCAAAAAAAAAAAAAAAAAAAGATTCTATGTATGAATTGCAAACATTTTTTTCATTCTGTGGATTGTGTTATCACCTTCTTAATAGAGTTCTTTGCTGTACATGTTTTTATTTTGGTAAAGCCCAATTTATGTATTTTTCTTTGGTTACTCCTGCTTTAAGTGTCTCATAAGAAATTCATGCCTAATTCAGAGTTACAAAGGTTAACACCTGTATTTTCTTGTTAGAACTTTATAGTTTTAGCTTTTGATTCATTTTGTATAAATTTCTGTATACAATATGAGGAAAAATACCAAAATTATTCTTTTGCATGTGGATGTACAGTTGTCTCAGTCATTTGTTGAAAATACTAAATGATGTCATTGAATGATCTTGGCACCATTGTTGAAATTCAATTGTCCATAGATAGATATATAGGTTTGCTTCTATCCCATTGATTGGTACGTCTAACCTTATACTAGTACTACACTGTTTTGGTTATTGTAGTTTTGGGTAAGTGTTGAAATAGGGGAGTATGAGTCCCCCAATTTTGTTCTTCTTTTTAAAAATTGTTCTAGCTATTCTAAATTCTTTGCATTTTCATGTGAACTGTAGAATCAGCTTGTTCATTTCTGCAAACACAGGCTGTTAGAATTTTGAGCAGGATTGCACTGAATCTGTAGGTTAATTTGGAGAATACTGCCATCTTGACAATATTAAGTCTTCTGATCCATGAATGTGGATTGTCCTTGCATTTATTTAGATCTTCCATAGTTTCATTCAATATTGTTCTGTGGTTTTGTGGCTTTTGTTATATTTATTCATAAAGACAGGGTGGCCATAAAGAATTGCACACTATTTTAAATTGCACGTGAACTTTATGGCCACCCTACATTTTCTCCTTTTTGACGCCATTATAAATGAGATTGTTTTCTTAATTTTATTTCCGTATTTTTAATGTCTGATGCATTAATTTTCTAGGGTTGCCACAAGACAATGCCCCCAAAGTGGCTTAAACAGTCAGAAATTTATTTTCTCATGTCTGTGCCCCCCACCCCCAGTCTTCCTCTACATGCGCACATGCCTGGTAGTTTCATTTTTGTCCAGTTTTGCTCTTCTCATAAGGATACTGGTTATGTTAGATTAGGAACCACTGCAATGGGCTAATTTTAACTTGATCATGTCTTTAAAGACCCAATCTCCAAATATAGTAACAGTCTGACATGCTGGGGCTTAGGTTTTTAACATCACAATTTGGGGGAGGGATACAATTCAACCTCAATTCTAACAGACAGAGATACAACTTATTTTTGTTTATTGGTCTCGCATCCTATAATCTCCCTGTACCCATTTATTATCTAATAGTTTTTTACAGCTGTAAGCATTCTTTTTCATAATTAAGACCATTCTTATCTGCACATACAGCTTTTTATCTTCTTTTCACATCTAGATTGCTTTCCTTTTATTTTCATGCCTAATTTCCTTGGTTAGGACTTCCAGTACAATGTTGAATAGAGGTGTTGAAAAGAGATAGCTTGGGTGTTGCCTGTGGCTCAGTGAGTAGGGCACCAGCCCCATATGCCAGAGGTGGTGGGTTCAAACCCTGCCCCAGCCAAAAACTGCAAAAAAAATAAAGAAAGAAAAATAAAAGGTATAGCTTGTTATGTTCTTAATCCGACAGAGCAGGGGTTTTTTTGTTATTTTTTTTTTTTATTAAATCAACTTTCATCACTGTCCATCATGTTAGCTGTGGACTTTTCATTGACGCCCTTTATGCAGTTGAGCAAGATTCCTTCTATTCCTATTTGTTGAGCATTTTTGAAACCACCCTTACAAATTGATGAAGGGGTACAAGGCAAAAACTAGAGTAAGGATCCTCAAAATTCTGGGAAGGAAAATGCCTAGCTAAAGTAGTGAATAATCAAACTGCGTGAAGGAACAGACCTAGCTAAAACTATGATAATAATCAGCCACTGTCCTGTCCCCTCGTTTGTTTGATAATACTCACTGTCCCCTCCTTTGCTTCTCTCTGATTGCTACTCCAGAGAGCACAGGTAGGAACTGTAAAGATGTTTCATTTTCTCCATAAATAACATCACCTATTGGGAATCTAGGGCTAGTTTTTGAAATACCTTCTGGTCCTGCCTTCCAGTAAATCAACTGAGTCTCCCAGACCAAGAAACTGGTGCAACTGACCTTGGACCCCCACTCAAGGAACTGCATTCCAGGGGATTGGTTGACCCACCCAGATAGCAGCCTATACCAAAGGACTGCTGATTCTTCCCCGAAAACAGCCAATTAACAGACCCTAACTGCCTAACACTCTGCCCACCAAAATGTCTTTTAAAAACCATCTCTAATCATATTAGAGGAAGGGGATTTAAGAAATCTTTCCTGTATCTCTGCTCAGTGCCATGGTGAATAAACTCTTTCTTTCCTGCAAACCCTGCTGTCTGTGGACATTGGCGTCTTCTTGGGTAAAAGGAGGCAGATGAACCTGGATGAATGGCAACATTTTCATCAGAAATGGGTGTGGGATTTTGTCAACTGCTTTTTCTGTACCTAGTGATAAGAATTGAGCTCTTATTTCCTTTATGCTACTGGTATGGCGTATTACAATTGATTTTGGTGTGGTGAAGCAACCTTACATACTTACATAAGAAATAACTGCCACTTGGTCATGGGATATAATCTTTAGATCAATTTTCTAGTATTTTTGGGCAGGGGAAATTTTTGCATCTAAATTCACAAGAGATATTACTTTGAATTTTTCTTTCATGTGATGTCTAGGTCTACTTTTGGCATCAAGATAATATTGACTTCATAAAATGAGTTAGGAAGTATTCTGTCCTCTCCTATTTTTTGTAAGAATATAAAGACTTGGTGTTAATCTTTGATCTTTTGGTAGATTTCACCAGTGAAGCCATCTGGTTATTGGTTTTATAGGGGGTGGGGTAGAGGTTTTGATTATTTACTCATTGTTTTTACTTTTCATCAGTTTATTCAGATTTTTATTTCTTTGTTTAGTCTGTTTTGTGTCTTTCTAGGAATTGAGAAAGTCCACTTGTCTACCCGGCTCTATTTGTTTATAATATTCCTGTCTACTTTGCTAGCATATAATTGTTTATAATATTCTCTTACAATAAGTTTTGTTTCTGTAAGGTTGTTGATAATTTCTACTTCTCCATTTCTAATAATTTGGGGGTTTTTTGATCATTTGAAATAAAGCTTTGCCATCAGGGAAAGGACTAACTTTTGGTTTTGTTAACATTCATTATTGCTTTTCTATTCTCCATTTACTTATTCCCACTTCAATCTTTATTTACTTCCTTCTGTTTGTTTTAGGTTACTTTTTCTAGTTTCTCAAGGGGAAAAGTTTGGTTATTGATTTTAGGTCCTCCTTTTTTAATATACACATTTATAGTTATAATTATCTTTCTGAGCAGTGTTTTTGCTGCATCCCAAAAGTTTTGATAAGCTATGTTTTCATTCTCATTCATCTCAAAATATTTTCTAATTTCCTTTGATACATCAGTTATTTTCTAATTTGATAAATTAGTTATTTTCTAATTTCTTCTTTGATACATCAGTTATTTGGGAATATGTTGTTCAATTTTTACACATTAATGAACTTCCAGAATTTCCTCTGTTATTGACTCTTAACTTCATTCCATTGTGGTTAGAGAACATATTTTGTATCATTTTATATCGGTACATTTACTGAGACTTGTTTTATTGATTAACACATGGTCTGTTCTGAAGAACGTGGAACATGCACTTGAGAAGATTTTTTCTGCTGTTGATGTCTGGTCTAGTTGTCTGCAAATCTTCCATATTATGTCTGATCTTCTATTGACTTGTTCTATCCACCATTAAATGTGAGGCATTAACATCTCCAACTATTATCACTCAATTGTCTTTTGGATTTTTCAGTTCTGTCGGTTTTTATGTATTTTGTGCCATGTTTTTTTCCAATGGATATACGTTTACATTGGTTGTGTTTTCTTGGTGGATTGCTTCTTTTATTATAAAAAGTTCTTTTTATCTCTGGTAACATTTTTGTTTTAAAGTCTTTTTTAAAACAAAAATTTGTTTAGAGAGTGCATTTTTCCCATCTTTTTACTTTCAATCTTTTGTGTCATTGAATCTAAACCTTGTTTCTTATAGTTGGTATATAAATGTAAAAATATATATATTCCACCTTTTAATTGGAGAGTTTAATGCATTTACCTTTAATATAATTAACTACTGACATGGTAAGGTTTACATGTGCAATTTTGTCATTGTTTTCTCTGCCTTTTCATTTTTCTATTGCTGAATTATTCTGTATTTAACAGATATCTACAGTATCATATTAATTTTTGTATTATTGCTTTTATTTATATTTTTTATTATTTTCCTAGTGGTTGTCCTGGAGATTAAAATTAATATTTTAATTTATAATGATCTAATTTAGATTAATACCAAATTAATTTCATTATCATACAAAAATTTTATTCCTGTGTAGAGTTTCGTTATTTCTCCCATACTGTTGTCACAAATTACATAATATTTATACGTTGTGTACTTATCAACATAGATTTGTAATTGTTGTTCTATGCAATTTTCTTTTAAATACACAAAATTTCATGTGGGTAGAATTGAGTTTTTCATTTATTCACCTGGATATAGACCCAAAACTGACTACTGGCTGAAAATTAATTTTCACCTGATCTATTGTTTCATGTTAATATATTCTGTGTAAAAATCTCTAATTATTCTCAGTACTAAAATTAATAAAACATAATGAGCACTAAAAGTTTTAAGGACTATTTAATAATATTTCCTTTATGGCACTGACTTTACAATAAACAAATTTTAGTTTATTAAGGGACCTTTAAAAAAAATCCTGTTTAAAAAAATAAAAAGTAAATTAAAAAAATCCTATTAACGCAGTTTGATTCTTTGTTCTAACACTGCCTCTATTATCACTTGCTTCAGAATTTTCTCAGTAATCAATCTGGGTTTCCCCTACAGTGCCCTTTTGTTTTCTTAAATAACATATTTTTTAAACTAGAGGCTGCATTTCCATTTCTATTATCTTTTCTTTTTTATCTTCAAACAAGGAAGTAACATAGAAATGATTTACTGTAAGCATTATAGTACGGCTAGGAAGGAAATCTAATATCAAGTCAATTATAAATATGCAACATTTAAGTGGAAAAAATGTTACTGGATTATCACAACTGTGGCAGCCTTTATTAAGGAATGAAGAGCAAATCTTACGTGTGACATGTATTATTAGAATCCACATCTGCAATAGACAGGACTGCTCATGCAACATGATGCAAAAGCTCAAGATGGCAAAAAGGGGTGTGGTGGAAACTCTCAGCTGTGTGTTCCGACAGCTTAACCTTGATGGCTCCAAGCCTGGTGATGGGGTTGTTACACACCCACGTCAGCAGGCTATTCTCAACCACAGTCATCTCAGGGGTTCTTAGCTGTACCCTTTTTGTTTGGTCTTGGTTAAAAAGGTACTCTAAGTTTTGTAAGAGATCATATTTATTTCACATACAATCCTCAGCAGATCTGAATTAGTATTTCTAAAGTCAAAGATAATTATTTCTGTTCTTTCTCATTCTTTTAAGCAAATATTAGACAAGTTACATTATGCTAGAAGAGAATTAGTGGACAAATACATAAGAAATCACTTTGGAGCAATCTAATGGGAAAAGTTGACAATCTCAAATTAAGCCGAGGAGGTAGCATTGGTAAATCAGGTATAATCGTCCTTTCCACAACGTATCTAACCAGATAGAACGAGCTAGCATCTTTCAAAAGAGGAAGATGCAAAGTCTTGGTTCAAAAGACTGTGTGTCCCAAAGTCCAAACTTGTCATTTTTAATTTTTAATACAGAACATGTATAGTCCCATGGCAAATATGATGTATGTTAAGCATCAACATCATACTGAGTCACAAGGAAAGTCTAAAATATATTTCTGGCTCATGATAGTACTGAAATCGTACTTATTTCAGAAAAAAATTGACAAAAGAAAAACAACTACTACTATATTAAATCCACACCTAATAATATCCTACTAATTAACCACAAAAAAGAATGAAAGATATTTCAGAGAAATACATATATTAGTATCACATTGATTTAATACTAACATAATTTAAAGTAGTGAGAGTAACAAATAATATGTAATTTCCAAGTAATATATTACTGTCCATTTTGAGCCTTCCTGCAAATTCCAGTTCAGTTCGTCGGGGTCAGGCACCTTCAAAGTTGCAGAACTTGGCCGCCACTGTATTTTTGCGGTAGAAATTAAGTATTATTTAATCATGACTGATTCACTGAAATATACATGCAGTATTTATTAAAATTCTACAAAAGATGAAGAAACAGGGAAACTCAGGGATTCTCTGACCTACTTAAAATGACATTAAAATCTCAGTAGAATTTCTGTATTAAAAAGGCAAATGAAAGCTTTCGAATCTCTTAGAGCATCCAAAAAAATTTAATAGATGCTAATGTGCTATTGTTAATGTTAATGCCTTTTGGACATAGCTAGAAAAGTCTATTAGTTTCTTTTAATACTTAGAGAATTCCATTTATTATTAAAGAATTCAATACCCCCATTTTTTTTCTAGCTTTACAGAATTTGGTCTGACATATTTTACTACCTGTGTGCATTCTCTCCTTCTGATTTAATTCTAGCTGTCCTGATTAAATCATCCATCATTTTTAGGACAATTTTTCTCCTTATTGGTTTTTGGGAGTGCCTCACTAGCTTTAGCTATTTGCTACTTTCTCCTTCTGACACGTCACTTTGAAAATATTTCAGTGACATTCTCATTTAAAATTTTTCTAATAGCATTTTAGTTTCAGTTCATTTGCCTATTTTTTCATTCCTTATGCCTTTTCTGTCTTTTCTTCAATGTGATTTAGGTTTTCAAATTTTGGATTTCTTTGTCTATTTGAAACCTTCAATAAAATAGGTAGTGTCCCTCAAATAAAAAATTTTACCCCATACAACATGTAAATATTCCATAACCTCTAAAGTCTGCAGTAACTACGGGTAAGACCTTTGAATTGGATTAAGAAGGTCATATTAGCTACTTACTTTTTCTTGTTTTCTGACTGGAAAGAGTTTTGCAGAAGTTCCAAAGACCATTTTAAACTTTTTGTGTTATGAAGGGAAAGAGCTATACTCTGAGGGGACTTGGGGATTCACATTTGAACTTAGCTGATGAAGGGCAACCAGACCAAAGTCTAGGCAAGAAATATTTGCACTACAGCGAAGAGGTCATGCACGGTAGTTATTCTGGCAGCATCTGGACATGAAAAGAGTGTGCATGACGGTAGAAGTAACAAAGAACCCACGTTTAAGTAAGGGAGGAAGTTCATTGAAAGATGGAAATCAAGAGGCTGCATTTTAAAGACTCAGAAGGAGAAGCTGTAAGTACGGAGCACACTCTGGACAGAAATGGATATTAGCAAATGATGACTGTGGCTAACTGACATACGAAAAAGCATACAGAGTTTCTGCAGACAACAACAAAGAATGACTCCAGATACAGGACAGGGAGATACACAGAGAAAATAATGACCAAAGGATCATTCTGGAGCTATAGCCACATGATCCTTTCCTCTGCTCCAAGTGATACCCTAGAGTCCTAGCATCATTAACAAACCTCATGACTTGTGAAGTCAATCTTGTAAATGCCAAAATTGGATACGAGATTAATAAAGGCAACTTGAATTGATATCTGAGTTTTCTTTTGAAGGATGATTTTTTTTTTAATAAATGTGATTCTCAATAGGGTGAGCTCATTGTTATTTCTTGGAGGGCTGGGGATATTTGAGGAAAAGGAGGCTATGTAGATAGAGAAAAAGATGATGTTATCATTTTGTATTTGAGAAACAAATAACATTTACTTTTTAAAATACAAACTGCAAAAAACAACATCTCAGCTAATGGGTATATGAAAAAAGATAGTTATTTTTAACTGAGGCTGAGGTTTGTAGCTGGGCATACCCTGGCCAGGCGGGGAAGCATTTAAGAATTTTTATGAGAAAGGAGTAATATGTTTATGTTTATCAAAGGAGAACATAAAAGCTTGGTATTAAGTTGGGAATTGGGCTAATCTAGTGATATTTAATAATCCATAAGGATTGCCATGATATCGGAAGTTCTACAAATTATAAAGTATTAGTTTAAAAAGAAGAGTCACAAAATATACGACAGAGAAATATTGGTATTATATTAAAGTATACTTCAAAGGAGTTCTGTGACACCATACACAAATGTGGCCTTAGCCTCTAAAGCAGGGCTGCTGAAAGGTCCTTCCTTGGACTGTCTCCACCAGTATCACCAGATAGGCTTGTTTCCTGAGCAGTTTTATGAGCCGCGCCCTGCCTGGTGATTCTGATTCACTGAGTCTAAGTCAGGGTGGAACCTGGGAAAGTAATTTTTTAACAAGCTCTTTAGGTGATTAAATGATGCAAGTCATCCTAACACCAGGCGTCCAGAGCAGTCCTAGGTTAAAGGCAAGACAGTAAAGATCCTTCTCCCTATGCATGTATATATAAATCTGGGATTTTTTCACCATCTTTCAAATGTTAATGATGCGTGAAAGTAAGCTTAAAAGAAAAGAAAATGCACTTCTATAAACGTATAATGCATGGTATTAGACTTCTCTAGTACTCACATTTCTGAAGTTAGTTTTATTTGGATTGGAAAGAAGCATTAATTAAAAATTAAATATAAAGCACATTCCCCTAAGAGTAAATCCACTTATATAATGAGTTGTTATTCAGAATTTAGGAAGTACCGTAACAGCCAAGTTGAAGAACAGCCCATCTCACTGAATAGCTCCTCCTTCCTTATAAGTTTGTATCTTGCCAGCCAAATTTTAAATCCTTTTAATTCTAAAAGAATAGTTTCACTTATAGGTACAGGTACTTCGAGACTCTTCTTTCTCCTTGCTTCATTCATTAGAATTAGTAAAACACACCTGTGGGACTTCACATTATTCATATTGACATTATTTTAAAGAAGGACATGATTTTTATCTTGAAAAATGATTAGTCTTTTAATTATAGATACAATCTCATTGTGTATACATATACATACACAGGCATCTCTTATTTAACTCCAGTTATTTTAATTCTTGAAATTAACAAACAATCCACACTGTTTTAGCGTTATCTGAGAAAATAGTACCTATTACTTTTTCTTATGTAATTTAAGGAATAAATACATACCTGTGTTTCCAGGTTTAGGGATTACGCAAACAATTTGTTTTTACTTTAGTTAGAGTCTTTTGCTTATTTAAAATACTTTCTAAGAATTATTTAAATGGTAGTAAATTTATATCTATAAATTTATTGAGGAGTAGTATTTAAATGGTAGTAAATTTATATCTATAAATTTATAATTTTTGCTCTTATAAAAGTTTAAGTGTTTGAATACTGAGATTGACCAGTGTCAAATATTTGATTCTTTCGAATGAATCAAACGGGTTGTTCAATTAAACCCAGTACTATCATATATACAATCTGTAATGTAAAAATCTATTCAAATGTTACAGATAAGAAAATCTTATATTGGAGGCACTTTTATTTGGAGATTTCATAAAGTTAAACTTCTAGTTTTATAATATTCTACCACAGGAATAAATCCTCACCCTCATAATGGAGTTGTGTTCTGTGTAAGTCCAGCACTTGCCAAGATTATGACCATGCTTGACAAAAGGACCGATTCTCAAATAAGATTGTGAAGTAGCCACTATGACACTCCAATAAAACAGTAGAGTTACAGTAAAGGCAACAATGTCCTTTTTATTGCCTTTTTTTCACAGTTCAGCCTACAGACCAATCTGGCTAATTTGGGAACTGTGACAAAATTAGTAATGACTTGTAAATGCATAATTGAAAGATTTTTTTTTTATTTTTAACATATTTTAATACTTTGGATCTGAGGTAAAATCAACTGAGAAAATGAAATGCACATAGAAAAAAAACAGCCATGATTAATTCATTATTCATTCTGCCTTTTTCTTTCTTAATGTCTCTATTTTCTTTGCTTTTCCATGAAGATTCTTATTTTTGAGCGTAAGTGGGTTATGGTTATCAAAAAGCTGTTAATTCATAACCTCAGCTAGATTACTCGAGTGTTTTAGGAGGAAAAAAAAACTCGTCCTTGCTTTGTTAACGTGTACACTAACAGCAGAAGAACACAGAAAAGATCAACACGATCCATGTGCAAGGTCAGTTCTCACCGTGAAACATTCCATGTCTCTCCAGTAATTGTTCTGAAAGATATGGGTGTAGGAAGGGTGGAGAGCAAAGGGGCCTAAAGGGTACTTGGTCTCTACCATTAATATTGGAAACAACCTAGAAGTTGAAAGACACGGAAATGGTTAAATTATAGCTAAGCCACGTGATCATTATGTATTTACTTGGAAATCTTATTTTCTGTATGTTTCCTACTGCTGCTGTAATATATTTCCACAAACTTCATGGACGAAAATACTACAAATTTATGATTTACAGGTCTGGAGGTCAGAGGCCTAAAAAGGGTCTTCTGGGGAAAAGGAAGATTTCAGTAGAGCTGTTTCTTCTGGGGAGAATCCTTTCCATTACCGTTTTCAGCTTCTGCATTCTTTGGCTCATGGCCCTTCTCTGGCATCACCCAGTCTTTCTTTTCCATTGTTATAACTCTCTCCTTCTGCCTTCCTCTCAGGAAGATCCTTGTAATTAGATCGTGTCCACCCAAATAATCTAGGGATTTCTATCGCAAAATGCTTAAATTAATCACATCTGCCAAGTTTCTTTTGCCACATGAAGTAACATATTCACAGCTTGTGTGGACGTCTTTGGGGGATGATTATTCAGCCTATCACATGTCTAAGCAAATGAGAACATATGAATATTTAAAGTGCTACAACAGTGCCTGACACAAGATACTCAAGATTTGAAAATGAACGTGTGCCTAAATGCACTTCCTGCTTCTCTTCCAGCTTGAAAGAAGCCACCCTAATCTCACACCAGGATTATTCCAATAATCTCCTCACAGGCCTCCTGCCTCTAGGCTTACCCTCAGGTATTCTCAGCATAGTAGCTGGAGCACTCTGTTTAAAAACAGGCCAGATTGCGTTTCTCTTCTGCTCAAAACCCTACAACATCTTATTTAATTCAGAGTAAAGCTCAACACTCTGGGTAGCCCCCAAAGCCGAATATTATGTATCCCCCATGTTACCTCTCTAAAACAATAAATATCCTGGCCTCCTGCTCCTACTGCTGTTCCTCCAAAACGCTAGTCTTGCTCCTGCCTCAGGACCTTTGCACCTGCAGATCCCTGTGCCTAGAACCCTTTTTTCCCCCAGATATTCACATAGCTCTGGGCCCTGTTTCTTCAACTCTTTGTCCACCCCTCAGCTCAATGAGGCCTACACTAGGCATGCCATTTAAAATCTTGGCTTCCTCAATACCTTTTTTCTTTTTTGAGACAGAGTCTCATTCCATCACCCTGGGTAGAGGGCCGTGACATCGTAGCTCATAGAAACCCCAAACTCTTGGGCTGGAGCAATCCTCTTGCCTCAGCCTCCTGAGTAACTGGGGCGACAGGCGCCTGCCACAACTCTTGGCTAGTTTTTACGGGGTCTCACTCTTGCTCAGGCTGGTCTCAAACTCCTGAACAAAGGCGATCAACCGGTCTCAGTCTCCCAGAGTGCTAAGGATTATAGCTGTGAGCCACCACTGCCTGGCCCTTAGTATTTCTTTGTTTTCAACCTTTCTCACACGGCTTTGTTATTTTTCCACAGCACATCACTTTTTAGTATTTTTATTTATTATATTTTTGTTCTCTCTTCTCCCACTAAAATGCAAATTCCAAAAGAACAAGGCATTTTATATGTTTTGCCCAATGATACATTTTCCATTTTGCCTTAAATGGTTCCTGGAACATAGTAAGCATGCAATAAATAGTCATTGAATGAGCGGGTCTTATTCTGCACACCAGATTCTACACTAGGTACTGGGGCCGTATCAGGAAACTTGTCAGAGTCTCTCTTTTCTTAGAACTTGCTTCAGGTTGCCCAGAATCTACCAAAATCCACTCCACCCAAGTCTCTAGGTGGACTGAAACAGGAAAAAACACTAGATGAAAAATAGTAAGACTGGAAATGAGTAATTAGCCTCGCTTACTTTACATACCATCCCCTCCCTTACCACTCCTATACTTTCGTCCTATTACTGGGTGTCATTTCAGTGATGCTTTAGTTAGAGATTAATTTTAATGGGTGTGGTTAATTGAGGCGCTATGAAAAAAACAAAACAAAAACTGCATGACAATCATCAGAGTATTTTTTCTAAATCTGAAATGTACTTGTTATATAGAAAAGAGAAAGAAAAGAAAGAAAATATAAATCAGTCAGATTAAGACCTTTACTACAAATGATTGGTTTCTCTGCTGGCTTAATTTCTAAAAACAGATATCTGGGTGGAAATGAATGGAAAAACCCCAGCCTAGGTGGTGTGTACACCTGAGAATGAAGTCACCTGATAACTGGGTCAGGAATTTATTATACACAGAAGGATGCATTTCAAAAAGAGGTTTACACTTACACTGTTTAAAAATAATAGTCAATAACTTTTATGAAAGGCTAATGTGCTTTGTAGTCAGTTGTAGCCAAATATGAACATTATAGGGAAAATGATACAGAGTTTGAAGATTCCCTAATTTCCAATGGTTCATTCTATGACTCTGAGATGTATTTTAAAGCAAAATTTAAAGAAACAAACACATAAGTAACCAATCGTATCCTAACTTCTCCTCAGATACTAATCAAACACATGATAACATAATTTTTGAAAAGCATTCATTTTTTATATATTTTTGCTCTGTATTCATCTCTCAGTCATATTTTTATTATTTGAAGGGCTTTTTAAAACTAAGATTTAGAAACCATCTGTATTTTTTTTTTTTTTTTTTTTTTTGAGACAGAGCCTCAAGCTGTCACCCTGGATGGAGTGCTGTGGCATCACAGCTCACAGCAACCTCCAATTCCTGGGCTCAAGCGAGTCTCCTGCCTCCACCTCCCAAGTAGCTGGGACTATAGGCGCCCGCCACAACACCCGGCCATTTTTTGCTTGCAGCTGTCATTTTTGTTTGGCAGGCCGGGCTGGATTCGAACCCGCCAGCTCAGGTGTACGTGGCTGGCGCCTTAGCCTGTTGAGCCACAGGTGCCGAGCCAACCATCTGTATTTTTGAAGTGTTGGTAAAGTCTACCTTATTCTATGCTCAACTATAATTTTATAACCTTAAGATGTAGATAATTTCTGATATTTACAAGCAAATAACAAAAATATTACTAAATCAAAATATCAGATAAATTAATTTTTAATCAGTAATGTTTTCCAGTTTCGTGTGAAAATTGTGTCATGCTTAAAACCAGAAATGTTAAATTCCATATATTTTATCCTAAATCATTGATACTTCTAAACAACAGCTAAGTTTAGGAGAGTTTTGTTGTTGTTAGTCTCATGTTTCTTGTTGCAGTGAAAAGACTTGAGACCCAGGTTTAACTTATTAGCTTGTCCTGGAACGTGTCACAACCATCATCTGAGCATCACTTTTCTCGTCTATAAAATGAAGGTAACAATTCCTGCCCTTCCTCAGAGGGAAGAAGTAAAATTAAGTAATACAGAGGCACACTGTGAACTCTAAACCAGCTGGAAATGCAGTATAATTTTCTATCTGAAATACTGAGTGCTTTGATAAGCATCCTAAATTTATTATTTCAGGCTCTTAAAACCTTGATCCTGCCCTGTTACAATCAGTAAATTATGCCTCTTCTTGTCTTGGATTCTTCTTTTTTTGTTGCCAGAACAATTTTCTTATAGCTGGTGTTCTCTTTCTATTTTCAGAAACCTCCCCTTAGGCTGCCAATCAAAGCTATCTTCAGGATGGCCCACCTTTCTTACCTCTTCTTCAGGAGCACTGAAGCTTGATGACTTGGTCTTCAGTCTACAACCTGTATTTTCTCCTGTCTTAGTTAATTGGTTCATTCCATTCACTTTGCTGTAAATGTACAGCCGTCCTGTACAGTTTCTCCTCTTACTGCCCTATTATTGAATACATAACTCATGGACTTAGGAATCCTAGTGCTGACAGTCACTTTTCCTCTAAAGGTCCGGTGCTTTTCAAAATATCAATACTTTTGATTCTCATAATTTGCTTTCAGAACTCACATTTTATCTGTTAGATAATATTGGCACTAAGGATTTTCTCAAATTGCCCTTCTATCTTGGTGTGGGGAATCAACAGACGGGCTGCAAATCATGGAGCAGAATGCAGAGAAAGAATGAAGAGGAAGGTTTTGAGATGATGGGAGAAGAAGCCACTACACAAGATAGAGGAAGAAAAAAATGGGAGGAGAAGGAAAGAAAAGTACATTAAAGACAACGATAAAAGAGGTTACACTAAAGAAATGAAATCATTTACATTCTTCTGTTGGCTGTTGATTTTTGTTTGTTTTTAGAGTTACTTCATATATTCCCCTAAGTATTTGAAGGGCTTTATAAAGCTATTATAAGAACAAAGAAGTAGATAGTCAATATTTCTTGTTGCTTAATTTTCAGACATAAATTCTTTGGATTCTACTCTTTGTGAGGCACCATCTTGATTCAGGAAAGACAATGAGAGTGGCCATGATTCACTATCATTCCAGAATATCTATGTTATAAAAAGAAATCTAAAACCATCAAGTTCATTGTCTTACTTTTAAGGAAGATATCTGCTTTCACAACTAACTTATTCACTCTATTAATTGTCTGAGCTTTTTTCACAATTCCCTAGGTTCTACTTTTGAACATTTAGGCACTTATTAACGCCTTAAGAATTAGATAAAAATAGGGCCATGATAGTCAATTTTTCTTTTAATAGTTAAGGTTTTTTGAAGGGAAATCTTAATTTTCTTACTCACAGAAATGTTTTAATGTAACAGTAACTTAGTCCAATATATTAGAAAAATAATTATATATAATTAGCATATGACTGATAATATAATAACTATCACTTATTGAGAATCTACTATATAGCAGATACTTTGCATACATATATATCCTATCTTCACAGTAATTTGCAATGATTAGTATTTTAATACACATTTTATAAGTGAGGAACCTGACTTTTTAAGTGGATACATAACTTGCTCGAGGTTATGTAGCTGATCAAGGACAGGGCCAACTTTCTAATGCAGTGTAAACACATGTAGATACACATTTTCCACTATGGCATGCTGTGCTAGCTAAGCATTTTAAAAGTTATCAAATATCCTCAAACTTTCTGGAGCATTTTTTAAAAGTGGGGGAAACTACAGATTCCAAAACCTCCAGATATTTAAAACTGGGGGAAACTACAGATTCCAAAACCTCCAAATATTTAAAATTCACAGAACTCAACCAACACATCTTTACTTTCTCTATCCTGAGATTTGCAATACCTCAGGATACCTCTAGGTGTCACTAGCAGGCCTAATGCATAAGCAGAGAAAATGCACATAACAACAATTATGGAGACAGAGGAAAGAAAAACAAAAGGAGAAGGAGAGAAATACCACCCCCAACTGGCTAGCAGAGACCTCCCCCCCCACTGGCTGGATCTACTTTCATACCCTAATGCATTTCTGAAAATGTGTGTGAAAGTCTCATGCATAGTAATCAGATAATAGTTGAGTATGGGAAGAGTTTCTCTTTCTAGAGTTTAAAGAAAAAAAAAATTATTTTTCTTTGTTAGACCTAATCTTCAATGATAAAATTCCAACATCCCAGACACGTTCTAATTTAGCAACCATATGCATGGTAGACCTGCTTAAATCTAATGAGAGTTGGTTAAGATAAGATTTTTTAAAACATTTCCACCGTTACCTAAAATGTTTTAAGTTTATGAGTGATAGTTCTTGTCAGATGAGTCGGCATGTTTTGTTGTAAGGGTTTTGTTTGTTTGTTTGTTTTTTGAGACAAGAGTCTCACTTTGTTACTCTGGGTAGAGTGCCATAGCGTCACGGCTCACAGCAACCTCAAACTCCTGGGCTTAAGTGATTCTCTTGCCTCAGCCTCCCAAGTAGCTGGGATTACAGGCACCCACCACAACGCCCAGATATTTTTAGAGACAAGGTGTTGCTATGGCTCAGGCTGGTCTCGAACCTGTGAGCTCAGACAATCCACCCACCTCAGCCTGTCAGAGGGCTAGGATTATAGGCATGAGCCATGGCACCCAGCCTGTTTTCAGTTTTCACAGAAAGAAAGGAAAAGGGAAGAAAAAAAGAAAGTAAGAAAAAGAAAGAAAGGAGGGAAGGAGGGAAGAAGAAAGAGAAGGAAGGGAACTAAAGAAAAGTAAAGGATTTTCAGCCAGGGGTACTTTAGAAGTGATGTACTCTATGAAAGACCAGTCCAGGGTAGTCCCTACAATAAGTGAGTTGAGAATGATATTTTTATTTATAATTCCCAATACAGTGTTTTCTCAACAGTGTATGAAAATAAATATGTATAAAATAAATAAATATAGATTAACACCTAAGATGAACCCAGGCAAAATTAGGCCTTATAAAGGTACAAGAAAAATGTGACTGGGTTCCTTTGAACAGTACTATGTTTACATTAAAAAATTGGTAACTACTATTATTATGTAGTTTAAATCTAGAATTCTGAGGATGCCTCATATTAATAAGACTATAGCTATAAAAACAACTCATGAACTAAGAAAAGAACAGAAAAAAGAATCATCCAAGTAATTTTAAAATAGCACCCTAACATTGCTAAAGTTTGCCATGCTTTATGTGATATTAGTCTTGGTTCTTATAATAAACAATTTACTAAATACCTTTAATGTCATGAGGCATTTACTCTTTAAGATACAGTAAGGC
The DNA here is from genome assembly GCA_963574655.1 of Perodicticus potto. NCBI lineage: Eukaryota > Metazoa > Chordata > Mammalia > Primates > Lorisidae > Perodicticus > Perodicticus potto. The sequence continues at coordinate 96,546 of CAUYRH010018341.1, forward strand.
AATTAAATGCTTCTTTTTAAATCCAGCTATCCCATATCTCTAGTGTTCTTTGGAGAACTTAAAATTTTTCGGCTTTAATTTCCTAATAGTACCCTTCCCTGAGGCTGCAATCCTTTATCAAAGGCAGATTAATCCAGCAAATCCAGCTGGTATTTGGATTTATTTATTAAATAAACTGCTCATTTTTCCTGCAGTAAGATGAACAGCTTTGCTCAGTTAGACCAAGTGCTGAAAAATAAATTCCCAATCCCTAGAAGACGGCCATGGCAAGCCTATTGGGGAACTTGCTTCCGAGAGTAGAGGTTTTCTTTGTGATTTGGTTTATTTTGGTTTGGTTCTTTTGTTATTTTTGTTTGGGATTTGCTTTTGGAGTAAATAATGAAAAACAGAATGGGAAAATGACTTTACAGTAAGAACAAGTAACAACTTTAATTTTTCTATGTAAGAGCTCTCAAAGAACCGTGTTCATATGGGAAAGTGTACTGGCTGCAGGACGTACAGGGGAAGATCATGTAATAGTATCTCACTTGCATGTCTAACTTGTGTGTCTCTTCTAATCCTTACCAAAGTCTAAGTTAGATTACAGACAGCTATGCTTATGCCTTAGTTAACATTTCAGAACTGTGAAATTCTTTGGGGTGATGATGTGCACCTGAGTTGTTTGTTATCTGATGTTCTCAGCCCCATCTTAAGTACTGCAGGTGCTCCTGCAAAATATTAGTCGACATTAACTAAACAGTTAACTTCAGACTCAATTATACCCTACTAAATTATTTATGTAGTCATTAAAATAAACCCTTTTAACGTTCAGAAGAAACATGTTTGCTAAAGAATATTCAGAATACTTAGAATGGAGCAGAAGCCTTAATAAGAAATAAAGACTGCTCAGAGCCTCACAAACAAGAGAGGTTTTATTTGTTTCTTCTACAGTATTGAGCACTGGTTGGAGTTAGGCAGATCCTATTCTAGGTTTGGGTGAAGAGCTCAGACAAGCCTTACTTAAGGCTTAACAAAGCCATGCAAGGCAAACTGCAAACAGAAGCAGAAAAGCTGAAAGGGGCGTGTTCTGGGATAAAAATTTTCAAGTGGGAAAGAATTTGGTGTTTATGAAGTTTTTGTGGCTGGAGTCCAGAGAGCAGAGGGTGAGGCTGCTATATATGTGTAGATGTTCTTACAGCCAGTAGAAGGAAATTGAGTTGTTGCTTTCAGTACAATAGGAAACCATTGAAAGCCTTTAGGTAGGTAAAGAACTAATGTGACTTTATTGGGAAAAAAACAGACCAAAAGAAAAAAACAGCAAGGCAGAGCTGAGCCACACTGATTGCTCTATGGATGTCAGGGGGGCAAGACCTGGAGAAGAGAGATCCTTGGGATAGCACGACTATCCAAGAGAGGGGACGGCTGGTATGAAGGCGTAGTAGAGGAAAAGGCCAGAAGGTGACAGATTCCAGATGTATTTTGGAAGCAGGTCTAAGAAGACTTGTTGATAGATTAGATGAGGAGGGTAAAGAAGACTGACTGAGATTTTCATCAAAATAACTAGATGACAGCAGCTCTGTTACGGGATACCTCGGCTGGTGTCACATAATCAATCCTGCCTTTCTTTCTTGGTGACAGAATTTAGATTTTATTAAAGGTGAAAATGGATCAAGTTAAAATCCATTTTTGCCTTCCCTTCTTTGCAGCCAGGTACATGGCTGCACGTACGCAGAAGTATTATGTGAGATTTGCGGAAGGTGTCTGGGGCTAAGTGACATGCCCTTTTTGTACTGAAGCTAAGCACACATCCATCTGAATACATAGCACTTCTATTCTTAGATTCACACCTAGCAAACACAAATACATGTTTACCAAGAGGCACATCCAAGAATATTCAAAACAGCATCATTTATATAACTCCAAAATAGAAAGAGACCCCAAAAATGTCCACGAATGGTAGAATGGATAAATAATTTTTGGTGTATCCATACAGTCAATACTTTACAACAATGAAAACCACTGTGAAATGCCACAAAATTAGCACACTTCAGAAACATAATATTAAACAAAACAAAAAAAAAGACATAAAAAATACATACGCATGAATCTATTTAGAAAGGAAAGTACAATAGCTAACATAGGGTGTGAGAAGTCCTGCAGCAGTTACCACAGGGGAAGTCAGGAGTACTGATTGGGAGAGGCCTTGTGGGAAGGTTTGGGGTGCCGGTGACATGTCGTGTTTTGTTGTGAGTGCTGTTTAAATAAGTTGTCCAATCCATTTTTTTACTCCTCTTACTTGGCAACGTTTCAAATATAATAGGCATTCATTAAAGATGTTTGTAGAATAAACTTTGTCGGATTTAAGGTGAGAGGGGAAGTCTTACCCGTGAGAAGAGAGCGGTGCATTATTGCAGTACTCCATAATAATCTATGCCTCCACTGAAACCAAAACACCGAAAGCAGGTAGACTGTACTCTGCATATTCTTTTTAAAGCAACAACATGTTTGTCAACCATATATATTTTCCAAATGTTAAGTGTTTATGATACATTAGTTAATTCCTAAATTCTGGAAAGTTTCTTACTCAGATTGTTTCTCCCCCGATCATTGTAGATTAATTAGGCCTGAGAGAGAAAACATGTACACTTAGACATGAATCTGGTTGCTTGCGGTAATAACCGAGACTTAAAATGAGAATCATTAAACTTTAGGAATGCAACATTAAAGTTAACTCGGGAAGTTCTAGAAGTGCCAAGACAGAAAGCTAGAAAAGCTCAGAAATCTCCCTAAGATAATAAGACTTTCAACTCCAAACTAATAGATTTTGGAATACTTAGGAACTGTTACATGACAAATGAGAGTTAAAATATTTTTGTCTAAATGCTCTTAGAAAAACAAACACAGAGATAAACACTTCCTTAAGAATCACTAAGCTGTAAAATTTGGAACATTTCAGATTTATGAGATATTAAAGCCAGGAAGTATTGCACATGAAAAAAAAAGTTTTCTAATAATCTTTGGTCTCCATGGTAAACAAAGGTGATGGATTTTAAAGGGAAAGAGAAAAAAACAAGTTTGTGCTTTTATTTTCTTGTTTCCTATAATTAAATTTCAGGTGATCTACTTGGGAGTGGATTCTCCTCTGTATTATAAGGCTGAAGAAGGAGGAAATCATTTGAACTCTCAATTACATTTGAAGTAAATATACTATTTGTAACAGTACTCTATAAACATTCAAACATCTGGAAAAGGCTATTAACACTCATCTTAAATTTGGCCAGAAAATTCTTATGTTCCATAGCTACAGATCACTCTTCCAGCTCCATTTAGTCACCACCAGAGTCCCTGTATTTAGCAGAAGCAGGGGAGAGTGTAAATGACTTAATTCACTGCAACCTACCCAAATCATAGAAAAGTAACTCAAAGCAAGCACTGGATCATTGGGTCTCTACGGTGCCGTTTACTGTTATTATAACTATGGAACCCACATGGTGGGAGGCAACCAGGCCTCACAGTCTAGAAAACAAAACCTCAAGCCAGATGGAGTTTTGGAATCCTGCCTCTACCACTTTATAGCTGTGATTTTAGGTAGGTTGTTTATTTCTATAATTTTCTAGTTGTGCTATCTACATAACAGAATATGAAACAGAAAACAAAAACCTTCATAACATTTTTCATTTTAAAATTATTTTGATAGTAAACAAGAACTAAATTTTAAAATGCTTTTTTAGGTAATAGATAATATTAAATATCAAATGAGAAATAGCAAATATTAATTTTGTGATATAGAATTGGTCTGGAAGTCAACAAATATTTATTTGGCACCTATTAGGTGCCAGGGTCTGTGGTAGTTGCTGGAACTAATATACATCAAAAATGCTTTCAGAGTAGAATAAGTAATCACTAGTTTTGTATCTAAGAATAAGTCAGTCAATAACATAAGACAAATGGGGTCTTTCTGATAAATGAAGATATCTGTAATTTATATGTACTTTATTCCAGAGAAACCTAAGGAATATTTTTACCTTGATTTATTAACACTGAATCTGTCCTAATATCTAACAATTCATTTCGCTCAACAAATTATTTTTTTTTAGTATCAATGCAGAATACTGAAATTACATGTATTATTCTTAGCTTACACAGGTGAGGAAATTTATCATAAACTATTTCAAAATATCCATTTGTTAGAAGGAAGGGAATGAAATCTTTGGAAGAGTCATAAATGTCTATGAGCCCTATTTCCTTATTTACAAAATAAAAAGGTGGTGATAGAATGCTGATATTACTTCCTAGAAGGAAAGTTTATGGTGCTGTGAATTTGATAGGGCACACACTTAATCCTATTCATTTTCAGAATGTTTTTGAAATATTTTTATTAAAACCAAAGCTACAGCAGCAGGCACACAAAACTTTCACTGAATAGTTTCCTCTCAAGGAATAATTTGCTAAACAGGATAGACTCATGATGACAGCGACATTCTACCTGCTCTGGAAGTCCTTTTCCTCCCCCAATTCTCAAAGATTTTGCTTCTGAAATTAATTTCCCTGAGTCTAAAAAATGCCTAAGAGTTTTCTCCTACAAATACCTAAATATTCAAAAATTTAACTTTTAAAATTATTATTTTTTAAGTATTGTTATTTTATTTATTTATTTTTGCAGTTTTTGGCCAGGGCTGGGTTTGAACCCACCACCTCCCGCGTATGGGGCCAGCACCCTACTCCTTTGAGCCACAGGCGCCACCCTTAAGTATTTTTATTTTGACAAATGATATATCACAGTTAGACACATTTTGGGAGTGCATGTAATATTTTGATATATGTATCGAATATGTAATGATCAAATCAGGGTAACTGGGTCAAATTTTAATTTTTAAGCAAAGTATTTAATGTTAGTGTCAACAATGGTGGCTACTTATAGACTGAGAAGGTTGGAAGAGAGGGGTGGGGACTGGGCAGTCGTGAACAGAGAGGAGACATCTCACTGTTTATCTTGTAAGGAATGCTTTCTGATGTTTGAAACACATCATTGCAATCCTTTAATTTAAAAAACAATCAAGTACATGCCTAACAACAACCACAACAACAGAACTCAAATATTAACAAAAACAACAGTAACAAAAACAGATCTAGGAAGTTACAAAATTTAGTCTTTGATAGCTATAGCTTATTAGTATAGAGCTATATAACCAAAGTTGCTAGTTATGTATAGGAAATTAGACATTATTTTAGCTGTGTTCTTTTTAGCTTACGTAACATTTTTTAAAGTTCTTCTTAGAAAGTTTTTATTTCGAGACAGGACCCTGCTCTGTCACCTGGGCTGAAGTTGTGGTGATGTGATCATATCTCACTCCAACCTCAAATACCTGGGCTTCTGTCTCAGCTTCCCAATTACAGGGATGAACCTCCACATCTGGCTAATTTATTTTATTTCATTTTTTTAGAGACAGGGTCCTTTGTTGCCCAGGCTGGTCTCTAAACTCCCAGTTTCAGTGTATCCTCCTGCCTCAGCCCTGCAAATAGCTAGGACTCCAGGCACAAACCACGGCACCCAGCAATGTTTTTAGTTTTACTTATTTACGGCATTTACACCATCAGCCATCTTTCTCAGCTCCAAATGCCTCAAACCATATTGCTGTTGCTCTTGTGGGAAGAACACCAACAAACTCCCCTCCACTTGAACTTAGTGTTACTGCAGGGCATCAATCAAGTATGATTTTGCATATGTCAACTCACAAAGACAATCACCATTTCTTAAGTGTTTTCTTTTTTCTTTTCTTTTCTTTCTTTTCTTTTTTTTTTTTTTTTGGTGAAACAGAGTCTCACTATATCACCCTCTGTAGAGTGCTGTAGCGTCATAGCTCACAGCAACTCCAGCTCTAGGCTTTAAGGGATTCTCTTGCCTCAGCCTCTGGGACTACAGGCGCCTGCTACAATGCCCGGCTATTTTTGTTGTTGTTGCAGTTGTCATTTTTGTTTAGCAGGTCTGGGCCAGATTAGAAACCGCCAGCCTTGGTGTACGTGGCCAGCACCCTAACCACTGAGCTATGGATGCCAAGCCATCTTAAGTGTTTTCTATTACAAGCGATGCTCTCTTTCAGTGCTTTATAGGATTAAAGAAGGGATAAAGCCTTTTCATCCTCTTATTACATGCTGTTTTGCTAGTAAAGAAAAAATTTTAAGAACTTTTGCCATTCCTGGGTTCAAAGAGAAGTGGTAGATAAAAAGGCCTGGGTTGCTATGGCTGCTGTGTCTCCATAAGTCTTCCAAGAAACCTCAAATACATCACATTTGTAGTACTACAGTAATGTCTTTGTCTTATGAAACAAAGGCTGAAGAGACTACGGGACTTATCTACAATTACAGAATCAGTAGGGAAATAAATTCTCAGGGCAGACCCTCACTCACGCACGTGGCTGATGACTTCTCACTAGGAGTAGAGACTGGCTTATGCAAATATGAAAATGGGTATGTCTATAAAGAATTAATTGTTGGCAGTATTTGGGAGGTTTTGTTGCTGAAGACTGAATGTATGTGTTGCCCTCAAATTTGAATGTTGAAACTTAATCCCCAATGTACTGGTATTTGGACATGGGGCTTTGAGAAAGTGATTAGGTTCTGAGGGATGAGCCCCATACATGAGATTAGTGCCCTCTTAAAAGGGACCTCGGACACATCCCTCAACCCTCCAGTCAGGTCAGTCACACACACAGTGAGAAGATGTCCATGAGTGAACCTGAAACAAGCCCCACTGAACAACAACCCACCAAATCCTTGACCATGAACTTTACAGCCTCCAGAACTGTGAAACAAAAATAACTTTCTGTTGCTTACAGGCCACCCAGTCTAAGGCATTTTGTTATAGAAGCCTGAGCAGACTTAGACACTTTTCTGCTCAAATATACATCTTCCCAGAGCCGGTATTCAAGCTGAATCCTGTGGCTGGAAACCCTACCCTTCAGTCATTATTTTTCATTTGGCATTACAGAAACAGTGCTTGGAGTCCACAAGTTGTCCAAGAGAATATAGGAAACTGGAGAAAATATACTGTATTAAATATGTTTTTTAAAGTCTCACCAAATTGAGTTGAACATTTAATGTCTATAAAATGTCCTTTATGGCATTTTGTTAAATGTAATTTAACTCACAAGAATGAATTATAAGTGTGCTTTAATGTCAAATCTGAGCATATTTTAAATATGTCTAATAGCGATACTAAGCATTTCAAAAACATATCCAAAGCCTACGATAAACTTGCAAGAGCCCCACCTCTTCCCCTGGTCCACCTGGAGACACCAATTCATCTGCAAATGCAAGTTCAAGTACCACTCCCTTTGAAGGGCCATCTGCTTCCTTTAGTCTAAAGAGTTAAGCATTTACTTCTCTGTGGCCTGATGATAACTTCACCATATTACTATTACACTAGTGTGTTGTAGTCTCAGTCGTTTGTTTGTTTGGGGGTATGCTTTCACATAATGCCTGGATTCTTAGTTTGTCAAGAGCAGGGACCAGGCTTTCCTCATCTCTGTATTTCCAGTATTAAAACAGTGCAGGCACCTTCCATCAGATCCCACAATCCCAATAAGTAGGTATCTACCCAGAAGAAAAAAGAAATCATTCTACCAGAATGACATTTGCACTAGATTGTTCATCACGCTCAACTGACAATTGCCAAGACGTGGAATGAATCCAAGTGCCCATCAACCCAAGAATGGATTAATGAACTGTGGTGTAAGCAGACCATGGAATACAATTCAGTCATAAAAAAGATGGAGACTCTACATCTTTGGTATTGACCTGGATAGAGCTGGACAACATTCTTTTTAGTAAAATATCACAAGAATGGAAAAGCAAGTGTTCAAAGTATTCAATGTTAGTATGAAGCCAGTAGATGAACTAAAAACAAGCCCACAAGAGAAAAACTCCGTTCAAATCAAGTTGGGAGGAAGGGGAAGGAGGAGGAGAATAGGGGAGGAGCATATTGTTGTGCTCTCACCTAACGGGCACAGCATGAGGGTTTAGGGCACATCTCCTGGAAGAGAGACACAACTATACAACAGGGACCTTACCTAACAAAGACAAACATTGTAACCTGATTGTATGTACCGTCATATTGATCTGAAATACAAAAGATAAAGTAAAACAGTGCAGGTAAGATAGCAGATATTCCACAGTTGTTTACAGAATTAAATATATTATATGTTCAGATGCCAAAGCATGTACCAATACAAATTACGTAATTTTGGGTTCATCTATGCTTATTTCACTGTTTTTCCTAGGACAGGGTAGACACAGAATATGAGAATCATATTTTATCAATTAACTTCCACTCAAAGCAGCGTCGCTAACCTGAAACTTCCCAAAGCTGTCTCTCTCTCCCATTTTCTTTTTCTGTTTCTTCTTTCAATCATGACAACATTTTCCTCTCTTTACTCCTTACATTTTGGATCTATCAATAAAGATCTTTACCAAGAATCCATTTCCTTAAGGCTTATTTATTTTAAAAATTTGAAGACTCAAGATTTTCCTTTATAAAAATAATTTTATAATCTACTCATAATGTTAAGATGTTTGTTTTCTTTTTTAGTGAAAGGGAAAAAACAGGAGCCAGAGAATGGTTTTTCTCATATTTAATATTTTTACATTTCCCATTCTTGATTAATTACGACTATATGCTACAGATGTCAGCATAAACTCCATCATTTGATGGATAATTATACCTTTTAGATGAATCCCAGATCTGTTACTGTTATTTTCCATGGACTACAGCAGTTATGTGCCTTAACAGAATTAAATTCCTGTCATCCCAAGTCATAGGACATTATCTCATGGAATGTGAGAAAGAATTTATAACTGCAGCTTGAGGGGAAAATATTCTTATAGCCAAAGTAGCACTTTTATGAAAACTTTGAGGGTTCAAAGAGGGAAACTGCCAAATGTCACTAGTAATTCGTATTAAAAATAAAATCCATTCTGCAGATGGTGAAACTGACTATCCATATGATAGTAAATTGTCACTACAGAAGTAAGTTTTTAAGAAATGCAACATGGAATTGAAAACAAAAAGTACTATTTATATATTTCAACTTTTTTCACATGACAACAACATTTATCTTTTAAACTTGAGAAAAATGTTTGGTGTCAAAGAGATGAAAAAGGAAAAAGAAAAAAGTCAAGTCCACTTATATGTTTACTTCATTTTAAACTTTGCTTATCAAATTGATTTGGAGTTAACAAGATGTGTTAGTTTTTCTATAACAGTAACTTATTTAGGACAACACTGCTTACATGTGGAATGAATTTTTAAAGATAAGAATAACCTTTTTTTTATAATCTGATTAGTTTAATTTCATAGCGCATTAGAATCTCAATAGAGACTTTGGCAAAAAATAAATACCACCTACACCTTCAAATTATTTAATTGAATTGTGCATTTAACACATTAATTTAGTTGCAGGTTTTGATCCCTTGTCATCTTCTTAGAGATGTTTTCTAATGGGGGTAATAAATTACTAAAGTGTTTTCAGGCCAAAAAGATTGTGCAGCAGAGCTGCCTTCCAAATACGGCATTTCCTGGAGCTACTTTATGGAGGGCTAGAGTAAGTTCCAGGAAAGAAGGTGAATGTTAAGCTCACTGAGTGGGACAATTGATCTGGCAGAACTCTATAAGCTGCAAGTCAAAAGCCAGACTTGCAAGTTCAGTTCCTTAACTACATTTCATGATAGATCTTAGGCAGGCAAATCATAAACCTTACAGAAGTGGGGTGATCATATCTGCTTCAAAGGACAGCTTTGAGAGTTTGGTAAGACAATACAAGGGAAGGCATTTTAGGTAAAGTACAAATCATTATAAATCTTAAACTCTATTTAGATTTCTCCTGCTCTGCTACCCTAAAGTCTCAAACTTGACCTCAAATGAAGTATTTTGTTAACCCATAAAACTATACCTTGAAACACTTATTTGGATGACTTCAAATACGTTCTAGGTTGAGTAACCCTACATAAAATCCCCAAATTCATAATGTAATGAAGAATAATAAAATACATGTATTTAAAAAAAAATAAAATAAAATCCCCAAATTCAAAATGCTCCCAAATCAGAAACTTTTTGTTGTTGTTGTTGCAGTTTTTGGCTGGAGCCAGTTCAAACCTGCCACCTCCAGTATATGAGGCCAGTGCCCTACTCCTTGAGCCACAGGCACCACTTCCAAATCAGAAACTTTTTGAATATTAACAAGATTCTATTATAGCTCCACAGAGTATTTTAGATTTTGGAGTTTTGAAGTAGGAATGCTTAACTGGTGAGTATGATGTAAATATCCCAAAATTAAAAAAAAAAAAAACACAGAAAAAAAAGAAAAAGAAACTCTAAAATTCAGAATACTCTAGCACCAAGCAATTGGTTAAGGGATACTCTCTCTAAACGATTTAATTTATTTATGTTAATCCAAATAATGACTTCAAAATAAGCAACATCAACAATTAGACAAAAAGAATAAGTTCTGGTATTCTATTTCATAGTAGGGTGACTACAGCTAATAACAATGTTTTGTCTATTTCAGGATAGTTAAAAAAGAGTTATCTTGCAAGTTATCATTACAAAGAAATAGTGAAGTTTTGAGGTGATGGGCACACACTAACTACTCTGATTTGCTCATTATACAACACACTCGTGCACTGAAACATCGCACTTTCCCCAATGAACACATGTAATTACTACGTGTTCATTACAAACAAGTCAAATAAATAGCATCACAGCTGTCCTTGAGGCACCGTGCACAACTAACTTACTCACTAAAAGCTCTATGAAGTAGCTCATCTTATCTGCTCCTTAAAAATGAAATTAAAATAACTTAAGAAAACCTGGGTGTAAATCCAGGTCTGACTATTCTCACTTTCTCACTGGTCTGGAGCTATAGACCCATATTACCCATCTTTGTTAGACTCTTCACCCAGATATCTGGGTTACTCAAACTTAACATGTCTAAATCTAAACTTATTATTTCTCTCACATCATAAAATTAGTCATTTATAACAATATCTACTTAGACTGACAAGCCAAAAACTTATCATCATTCATTTTACATTCCTCCTTTTTCTTAACCTGCTGTGGCTGAATAGCCAAGAAATTGCCAATTCTATTATAAAAATAGCTTTCAAAATTTTTCTATCTACACAGCCAGAGTTTTATTCCAAGTCCAAATAATCATTCGTCCATATAATAGCCTTTACACTAGTTTCAATGTTACCAGTTATTTCCTATGCAAAAACACCTATCATGTTGCAACCAGAATTATTTTCCTAAAAACAATAATTTTTAAAAAGAGTGGTCATGCCACTTTCTTGCTCAAATAAGCTTTCTGATAAACATAGGCTAGAATCCAAATTCCATCAAGACATAACCTCTTTTATTAGCATGTCTTAACCTATGTTTCTGATTTTATTTCTTGAACATTTGGTATCCAATTCTTGGACACATCAAACTTTTCTAGAAAGTTTGTGTTCTGCCTCTTACTTCAGCGAACTTTCCAATATTCTTTATCTTGAACACTCTCATTCATTATTCAGACTTAATTTATCCTACCTTCTTTATTAAGTTTTTCTTTAGTTATCTATCTACATGTGTGTTTCGCCTGGTAGACTGATATCTCAGAAGGTAAAACTCAATTTTTATTTCCCTGTCCTTGACAACTACAGTACAGAGCAGCATATAAAGAAGTGCTTAGAAAATTTTGTGAAATAAATGATTGAATTAATAGTCTACATCTGAATACAGTGGAAATTCAAAGGGCGATCAAAACCATCGTTTATTTTAATAGTCTAGATGTATTTATACTGAATAATATTGTGTAGACATAGAAAATGTCAACCTTGAATGATGAGATTCAGAAAATATGATTGTGTATGGAGTGTATTCTAGTTCAAGGCTTGAGGATGGCCACCTGGGAGCACAGATCCAAACGGCCCTGAATATAGACTCTGATTAAGCCGCAGTGATAAGTGGATTTTTAAAGAAAAAAAGTAGAGGCAGTGGCTGAGTTGTTTACCAAGAATTTACATTAAAATAACAAAAATCTGGCTCGGCACCTGTGGCTCAACAGGCTAAGGCATCAGCCACGTACACCTGAGCTGGCGAGTTCGAATCCAGCCCGGACCCGCCAAACAACAATGACGGCTGCAACCAAAAAAAAAAAAAAAAAAAAAACGGACGGGCGTTGTGGCGGGCGCCTGTAGTCCCAGCTACTTGGGAGGCGGAGGCAGGAGACTCGCTTCAGCCCAGGAATTGGAGGTTGCTTTGAGCTGTGATGCCACAGCACTCTATCCAGGGTGACAGCTTGAGGCTCTGTCTCAAAAAAAAAAAAAAAAAAAAATAACAAAAATCTATTGATTGGCTATACACTGTTCTTTTTAGCACAAATTCCAGGAACAGGGAAA